>BLSH010067664.1:1219069-1230473 GCA_018402905.1 Glandirana rugosa | reverse complement strand
GAGGACAGCTTGTCTTTGCCTCTGGGCAGCCTGGCACACAGGGCCGACTACATGCTGCAGTGCCTGCGCAACGACAGCCGAGTTGCCCACATTGTAACTTCTTCTGATTACTGACTGACCACCCTGCTGGATCCCCGTTACAAGGACAACATGCCGTCCTTAATTCCCTCACTGGAGCGTGAGAGGAAGATGCGCGACTACACGCGCACACTGGTAGAGGCGCTGCTGAGGGCATTCCCAAATGACACCGGGGGCTCAGCGGAAGCACAAGGCGAAGGCAGAGGAGGAGGAAGAGGCCACCAACGCAGCTGTGCAACCGCCAGCACCTCAGAAGGCAGAGTTAGCATGGCCGAAATGTGACAAAGCTTTGTCAGCAGCCCGCCACAACAAACAGCACCACCAGCCGATAGACAACATCTTAGCATGAGGCAGCATTTCAGCAACATGGTGCAAGAGTAAGTGTGCACACGCCTACACGTACTGACTGATGGGTCTGCCCCATTCAACTTCTGGGTCTCCAAATTGGCCACATGGCCTGAGCTTGCCCTTTATGCCTTGGAGGTGCTGGCCTGCCCTGAACGTGTATTTAGCACAGCAGGGGGGCGTTATCACAGACAAGCGCAGCCGCCTGTCCACAGCCAACGTGGACAAGCTAACCTTTATTAAAATAAACCAGGCATGGATCCCACAAGACTTGTCTGTACCTTGTGCAGAATAAACATTTAGACCGGACTCACACAGCCATTCGTATCCTTGTTTTTTTGAATAGGCCTCAATATTTTGGGGGCTACCCCAATTATAAACAAACAAAAAAAAAAAAATACAGTGTTGGCTACCTCCTCCTCCTCCTTGACCACCGCCACTTCCACCTACAGTGCCATGGTCACGGCCTAGTCAACCTCTAGGCTCCTACTCCACATCCACCCCCCCTTCCCATTTTTTTTATTTGATTTTAATTTATTTTCCCTATCCCCATTTTTTTGTAGGGCACTTGCCCTACTCTTACCCCCATTTTACTTCCTTTTGCAGCCCTCTAGCACATGCCAGGACTTTGTTACAGCAATTTTTGTGCCTAAACGTTCGGGTCCCCTTTGACTTCAATGGGGTTCGGGGTCCGGGATAAAGTTCGGGGCAACGTTCGGTGCCGAACCCGGACTTTTTTTCAAAGTTCGTTCGGACCCTCCGAACCCGAACATCCAGGTGTTCGCTCAACTCTATCCATCACCAGAAACATTGATCCCTGAAAGCTGTGAAATGAATACGCCCAACAAACCAGAAAAAAAGGTCAACAAAAGCGAACCTGTGCAAGAGTCAGAACAAGAGGTGGAACTCACAATACCTAAATCAAGTTCCCCACCAGTTCCTGCTGAACTGCTTGAAATCAGAAGATACACTCGGCAAGCTGTCATACACTGTCAAAACACACAGCATACTTGAACCAACATCCTAGGGAGATATAGAAAAACTGCCAAAACGTGAAGCCAATAAATGGACAAAGGCAGCAGAAGAAGAATAAAAGTCACTTCAAGAAATTAAAACCTGTACACTCACAGAGCTCCCTCCTAACCACAAAACTATAGGAAGTAAGTGGACTTTCAAAGTAAAGTCAGACGCAGAAAGGAATATCCACAAATACAAAGCCAGACTAGTTGCCAAGGGTTACTCCCAGAAATTCGTTGAAGATTACGATGAAACATTCGCTCCCGACGTAAAACACTCCACCATCAGAGTGCTTCTTAGCATTGCAGCCGGGAAGGGCATGCAAGTGAAACACCTAGACCTTAAAACTGCTTTCCTATATGGAGACATTAAGGAAGATCTCTACATGGAGCAACCACCAGGGTTTGAGCAAAGAGATAACCTTGTGTGTAAACTTCAGAAGAGCATCTATGATCTTAAGCAATCTGCAAGGATGTGGAATGAGAAAGTAAATGAAGTACTTATCAGAGAGTTATTCTCAATAATCATATACTCCAAAAATCAAGGAGACAGATGGATATACATCCTTATCTATGTTGATGACATTATAACCTGTTTCAAACAAGAAGGGGATTACAATCAGATAGTTCACAACCTGAAAGAACGTTTTGAAATCAAAGAGCTAGGGAACATTAGCTACTATCTGGGAATCCAAATAGAGAGAGAAGAAGATGGAAGTTATCTTCTCAACCAATCTCAAAAAATCTCTGAAGTCTTGGAACAAGATGCAAAGGTAGTGAAAACTCCTATGGAACCAAGCTATCAAAAGAGCAATGAAGCAGAAAATGTGCTACCCAACAATGACATGTATTGCAGAGCAATTGGTTAGCTGCTATATGTTGCCACTGTGACAAGACCAGACATAGCTGCAGTAGTGATGCACTCACCAAGCCTTTGTTGAAGGAACATCACAGTTATTTCCAGAAGACGCTGAATATAATTTGACAAAGCATATGCTGTTGAGAAGGGGTGTTGGAAGAATAACAGAGTTGCTTTGTACTGTGTACTGTGAACTATATAAATATATGCATTATACCTGTCTACACCAGCAGGTGGCACTGCAGTATTATAGTGTATAGTGAATGGTATTCTATGATATAACAGAATGTATGGTCTATCTCTGTTATATACTCGTTTGTTATTAAGTTCTTGTTTAGTTTTCTGTTCATGTTCTTATGCTGTAAGACACAATAGACACAAAACAATGATGTGCAGTTGACGATGGAGCAAATGCATGTAGACAGAAATTGGCTGAAAGAGGGGGGAATCAGCAGTACTGAGATAGAGATAGAAAAATCATGGAAAAAAGTTGAAAACATAATTTTATGGACAAATGTGTAGCCATACTTCCCCAAGCAGGAGTGACTATCTAAATTTTGTCATGCTGGGTGGTAGACAGCCCATACTAATTTCTAGTTTGTTTACTTATTTGGTTCTCCCCTTAAACTTAGGGTTGCTGGTGTTATTCCTGCTGCCAGTAGAAGTCACTCGTATCTCCGGAAATAGAGTACAGTATGTTCTCTCTGGTCAACCAGTAAGAGGTTTATTGCCACTGGTGCATGCTGGGGGAAAGCATAAATATTGAGGGGGCCCATGTGAGCTCTCTCTTCCCCTGAGCTGCAGCCTGGGGAGGGTGTGTGATGTACAGCTGTATGCCTAGGCCTGGGGCATAACAGGCCTTTGCACGTGATGGTGCAAATGCCTGGGAGCAGAAGAAACCTGCCTGTCCAGTGTGATTCTGCTGCTGGATGTTCTGCGGTCAGGAAACCTCGCAGAGGACAGAATCTGGAGGGAGGAGTGATGCCTGGGATGGAGTACTAGAGGTGACTGCTGATGGACATTCTGAGGAGGAGAAACTCACAGAGAGGCTGGGAAAGCATCAAAAGGATCACTGAAGCTTTTGTTGCTACTGGATATGCTGTTACTTCTGGAAAAGGTACAAGTTGTTGGTTTCAGATTAAATGCCTGCTTACAAGTGTGTTAGGACTTTTAATGTTTCCTGGGAAGAAACAGGGGTTGATTTACTAAAGCTGGAGATTGCAAAATATTGTGTAGCTGTGCATGCTAGCCAATCAGCTTCTAACTTCAGCTTATTCAATCAAGCTTTGACAATAAAACCTTGAAGCTGATTGGTTTCTGTGTGGAGCTGCACCAAATTTTGCACTTTCAAGCTTTAGTAAATCAACCCCATAGTGTCGCTTGCTGATGCTTCCTTTTTTGCATTGAGCACAACGCCTCAAGCATGAGCCAAGTGTTTGGTTCAGAGTTACACCATGACCCCATTCACTTTCTTAGGAGAGATTGACAACTCTCCCACTCAGTGCCAGAACAAGATCATCTAGAGCCCAGGGCGAACATGCCAAACTACGCCCCCCCAACATGTATGAGCATTATGTGTCAGCAAAAATCCCCACACAAAACCACTGAGCACTGATTTGCATGCATCCCTAAGCATAACCCCCTGCCCCTCATCCCAGTACAAATCCACCCCCTGCTGAAATCCAACTAAACAGCACAAATCTTTGCCCCCCCCAAAAAAAAAAAAAAAAAAAAAAAAAAAATTCACTCCTCCTAGCACAAATCCTCTATCCCTAAAACTTCCCCTCCTAGTACACATCCCCCCCCCCCACCACTTCAAATCCTCCCACTCCTAGCACAAATTTCCCCCAAATCCCCCCTCCTAGCACAAATCTTCTCCCCTTCCCAACACAAATCTCCCTAAATCACCACTCTTAGCACTCCCCCTCCCCCAAATGTCCCCTCCTAGAACAATATTTACCCCCTGAACCCCTCTCAAATTCCACCTTCCAACACAAATCCCCACCCCCCAATCTCATTGTGGCACCCCCCCCCCCACACTTCTCATGATATCACAGTGCCCAGAGCAGCCGCCTCTCCTGCCCACCCCTCTTCCCGGCCCTGCTCATGGCACCATGTCCACCTGTAAGTTGGTTGTTGTGGATGGGTGGGGTGGTAAAAATACAGATCAACTGCAAGGAGCCTAAATTACCTCTTCTTCCCCTCTTCTCTTTATCATGGTGGGAGGGGGGTGTTATGTAGTCAACAGAGAGAGCTGGGACTACTAACCGAGAAGGATGAAATAAAGTCAGAGAGCACAGGATGTTTTCAATCGCCAAGATTTTGGGGCAGGATCAACAAGAGTTTTTTGCATTTATGGAACATATACAACAAAATACTTATCATTATGTATCTAACAGAGCAAAGGGGAGCAAATAAGAAGGTCATTGTTAGAGTCTATATACAGTTTAAGTTACCTAAGTTCATTTTTCCTGACATCACCACAATATGGAACTTTTAGATGCATCATAAATTATCTCAGTGCTAAGAAGGGCCTGCCTAAGTGTGAAAAGGCCATAACAATAGCTACAATGTTTCTGTATGAAGGAATGCAATTAAAATCTGTTCTCATAATAATATTATAACACGCGTAGCATAAATCTTTTATACTTTATAGCAGGATTTGGAAACAAAGTAAACTAAGAAATAGGGTATTCAATATTTGATTTTAAGTAATTACATTTAACTGCTGCAGAATTGAGCAAGATCTTTAGTGGTTTAAAGTTTTATGGTAGAGCTTGACTATTTTTTAGGCCTAGCACAGAATTAATAAGATATATAATAAAGGGCATATGTATAGTAATAACTGAAAAATGTATTGGTTCGGAGTTCAAGGACCAGCAATGCTACATTTAAAAAGCTACTCTGTGTCAAGGGCTTAAAATGATACTGTGGTTAGGCCAATCATCTTAACAACATTATTACCGTAAGAAAATATATGCATTTACCATACACTACCAAAAGTATTGGGACGCCTGCCTTTACACGCACATGAACTTTAATGGCATCCCAGTCTTGGTCCGTAGGGTTCAATATTGAGTTGGCCCACCCTTTGCAGCTACAACAGCTTCGACTCTTCTGGGTAGGCTGTCCACAAGGTTTAGGAGTGTCTATGGGAATGTTTGACCATTCTAACAGAAGAGCATTTGTGAGGTCAGGCACTGATGTTGGATGAGAAGGCCTGGCTCGCAGTCTCTGCTCTAATTCATCCGAAAGGTGTTTTATCGGTTTGAGGTCAGGACTCTGTGCAGGCTAGTCAAGTTTCTCCACCCCAAACTCGTTCATCCATGTCTTTATGGACCTTGCTTTGTGCACTGGTCCAAATCATTTGGTGGGGGGGGGGATTATGGTGTGGGGGTGTTTATCATGGGTTGGGTTGGCCCCTTAATTCCAGTGAAGGGAACTCTTAAGGCTTCAGCATACCAAGACATTTTGGATAATTTCATGCTCCCAACTTTGTGGGAACAGTTTTGGGGGTGGCCCCTTCCTGTTCCAACATGACTGCGCACCAGTGCACAAAGCAAGGTCCATAAAGACATGTATGAGTGAGTTTGGGGTGGGGGAACTTGACTGGCCTGCACAGAGTCCTGACCTCAACCCGATAGAACACCTTTGGGATGAATTAGAGAGGAGAATGCAAGCCAGGTCTTCTCGTCCAACATCAGTGCCTGGCCTCACAAATGTGCTTCTGGAAGATAGGTCAAACATTCCCAAAGACACACTCCTAAACCTTGTGGACAGCCTTCCCATAATATTTGAAGCTCATATAGCTGTAAAGGGTGGATCAACTCAATATTGAACCCTATGGACTAAAACTGGGATGCCATTAAAGTTCATGTGCATGTAAAGGCAGGCGTCCCAATAGTTTTGGTAATATAGTGTATTTTATGCATGTTATTTACCAGACATTCAAAAGCCCTGAGACTGCTGCTGGTCGCAACCATCTTGGATTTGATGTCAGCAGCCCCCAACAGACTCAGAGCAGCCACACAACTTCATTCCTCCTCCACTGGCAGTTGCATAAAATGTTACGTTGGGAGATGAGGGAAGGGGTGGAGGAGCTGGGCCAGCACAGACAATTCTTCCAGAGAAGGAGAGGGCTATGACATGTAAGAAGGAGGGGACTGTGCAATGGAATGGATACTTCCCAAAAACGTACTTTGCTAGCAAGTTAAAGAACACAAGTGAAGAAAAAAATGTATGGAAAGGAAAAACATCTAAGTATCTAAAATATTTGATCTTTTTGGTGCTTTTATCTGTAACTTTTTAAACCTGAACTTTGGCCAAAAACTATTTTTGGCCATTTGCACTATAAAAATAAATGAACACTAATGAAGTGTGTGTAATGTGTGGCCATTGCTGCATTATGTACTACTCTTATTTTCATTCCCCTCATGCTGTACAGTTGGCGCCGAACGGCCAGCACTGAAAATAACAAATTTGGCTGGAGTACACAGATCACTCTTCAGTTCATCCATCCTGAATATGTTATGCATTCTTTTCTTTGTGGATGAAGGTCATGAGTTCCCCTCCTTCAATCACAGAATGCCTTGCATCCAGAGGAGTTGCTAGGTCTACAAATGGTCTTGGGCTAGAGCCCATAGCAGTGAAGTAAAGAAAGTCATAAGCTTGAGCAGGGGCGTTGCTAGGTGGGAAAAATACCAGGGGCTCCAGCCAGAAGAAATGCGGTGCGCGAAGATCTAAACCAAATAGTAGGCGTGGCTTAAAGTGGGCATGGCTTAAGGGGTATGGCTCGAGTCTGAGATGAACAAGGGATGGAGGAAGGAAGAAAGAAAGAGATAGGGAGGGAAGGAGAGAGAAGAGGAGGAAGGAAAGAAAGAAAGAAAGAGGGATTGAGGCACAGCGGGCCCAGATCCTACACCACAATACAATATGTGTATTCAGAAAGTTTAACAATCAGCAGATAAAGATACTCCAAACACCTGGTGTTGGTGCTTCAATCATCCTGGCACCAAGGTTGTTATGGTGTCAGGATGATTGAAGTGCATTATTTGTATTATTACATACGTAATATAAAATGAAATCAACTCACCATAATGCAGAATCAGTGGGAGCCCTGAGCGTGTCACTTGCCACTGTCGCCTGCCACCAGATGCTATCAGGTGTCTCCAGTGGAGTCCCTCCTTCCATCAGGTGTCCCCAGAGGAGTCCCTCCTTCCCTCAGGTGTCCCTAGCGGAGTCCCTCCTTCCATCAGGTGTCCCCAGCGGAGTCGCTCCTTCCACGAGGTGTCCCCAGCGCAGTCCCTCCTTCCATCAGGTGCCCCCAGCGTAGTCCCTCTTTCCATCAGGTGCCCCCAGCGGAGTCCCTCTTTTCATCAGGTGCCCCCAGCGCAGTCCCTCCTTACATCACAGGTGCCCCCAGCAGAGTCCCTTCTTACATCACAGGTGCCCCCAGTGAAGTTCCTCCTTACACCACAGGTGCCCCCAGCGGAGTTCCTCCTTACATCACAGGTGCCCCCAGCGGAGTTCCTCCTTACATCACAGGTGCCCCCAGCGGTGTTCCTCCTTACATTACAGATGCCCCCAGCAAAGTTCCTCCTCACATCACAGGTGCCCCCAGCGGTGTTCCTCCTTACATTACAGATGCCCCCAGCGGAGTTCCTCCTTACATCACAGGTGCCCCCAGCGGAGTGTCCCCCCTTACCTCACAGGTGCCCCCAGCGGAATGTCTCCCTTTAAATCACAGGAGCTGCCAGAGGAGTCCCCAGAGAGCCTCCCCATACATCAGGGTCCCCAGAGAGCTTCCCCATACATTAGGGTCCCCAGAGAGCTTCCCCATACATCAGGGTCCCCAGAGAGCCTCCCCATACATCAGGGTCCCCAGAGAGCCTCCCCATACATCAGAGAAAGAGGGGGTGGATGAGAGGGGGTGAAAGAGAGACCCCCTCTCCTGCCTGCAGTCCCTAGTGTCCCAGCCTCTGTCTGCGTGCGTAGGTGTGTGTGATCCACCTACCTCCCGCCCATGCTCGGTCAGCCTTTTTTCTTCCTGTTCCATGACAGTCACATTGAGCTAGGAGAGGAGCTTGGAGAAAGAGTGCAGGCTCTGGGAGGTGCCGGTAATGCTGCTGAGGGCAGTGGTGAGGCCTCGACTTCTCTCTCTCACTCCCTCCTGGGCTCTTCCCGGCTGCTCAGGCCTCCCCCTGAGCACTAGCGCAGAGGAGGAGGAAATGGAACCCTCCTTTGCTTTGAATGCTTGGCAGGGAGGGAGTTGCGGCCATGACGTCACTGGTTGCTAGACACTAAGCGGCTCTAACAACCAGTGACCAGGAGTAGAGTCAGGTGGAGGCAAGGGCGGAGCCGGAGCCAGCGCTACCATGGCTCAGTCTGCCCCTGCCTCCTGCATTTCGGACCGAGACATACCTGCTAATTGCAGAACTGCACCCACCCGGTAAGAGACTAGGGACTATGGGCCCCAGACTCTGGGCTATAGCCCCAATAGTCACCCCCTAGCAACCCCCCTGCTTGCATTCATTAAAAAAGAATGCACAATGTTTTCGGAATACATGAGCTGCAGAGCGAGCAACCCGCTGTGATCTGTGTACTCCAGACGGAATTGTAAGATCATTGCCGGCTCTACTGTACAGGAGAAATGCAATTTCAGTATCAATGGGACTGAAAGAGAATGGAAATCCAACAATTTTAATTGTCAGCAGAACAGGGACAGAGGGAAATGTTCCATTGGGAACACTTGTGCTAGTGACAACTGTCAGAGAGGGGATTTCCTTCACTTTGAAGAGTTTCCACTTGCTTCTTGTTCTGTCTACAAGACAGGAAATGAAGGCGAATCTCTTCAGACAGAGGTTTCAAACATCCTATAATCTACCCAAAATGAAAAAAAAATCTGTTTGGATATATTTTAAAGCCCAAAAATCCAGGATATATTTTCATTATAAATGCCCCCAGGGTTTGAAAAAAAAAGTCAGCTCAGGCTGCGATACTAACCTGAAATCCTAAATTGTCCCTGACCCCTGCAGTACCTGGCACATTGTGCCTTTAGTCTTCCAGGCTGAATGGTACCTAGTGTCACCTAACCCAGAAGACTGAGCACTCTGTTGTGAGTTCAGGGGTCATAGCCTCACCTGCTGAGGGGGAGACACCTTGTGCCATTTGTGTACAATGTATTTCTGCTGAGAATGTTCTGCAATAAGGACTGGCCAGCCCACGTATGAGATGAGGAAGGAGAGGACCCTGTGAGGTCATGTGACTGGCCAGAAAATGGAGAAGATAAGCATAAAAAGTAGCTGAAAAAAATGTGATGGGGATCTTCAGGTGAGGGTTTTTCCGGGAGGGGCAGCGGCCTCATGAAAAATGTGGAGCCTGGAGATGCAAAATATGGTATTCTAGTGCTAGTGCTAGCTGTCCCACATGTGGCTACTAATCCCAGTACCAGCTCTTCAGGCCCTGCCAGCCCTCCTGGCTAAAAAACAGCCAAGGAAAAATCCAAGCTCTCCTTACCGACCCCGCTTGCGACCAACCAAATTAACTTGTCTAAGAGTATGCGTTAAGAACAGGGGTTTAGCCTGCACACATTTTCAGATACATGTGTAAGCTACAGGCCCCCGGCAAGGCACCTGTAGTTGCTACCTCTAACTTATAAGAAGCTCTACAGTGGAATCACATGCATTCTGATGAGATAGATGAAGGGCAGATGGGCTGGAGGGAGCCCACCCTGTAGCTTACGAATGTATTTGCAAATGTGTGCAGACTAAACCCCTGTTTTTAATGCATACTGTTAGACAGGTTAATTTGGTTAGTTGCAAGCTGGTCGGTAAGTAGAGCTTGGAATTTTTCTTGGCTGTTTTTTGTCATTTGTTGTTCTACAATGCTCCTTGCTGTATAGGCCAGTTATAGATGGGGGCAGCAGCCCTCCTGGCTGCAGGTACCCCTTTCCACTGCCTGTGCCATCACATTCCTTCTGACTGGCTCTGCACCCATCCCAAACTGCTCAATCCCAATCCTCTCAGGCATGCCTCCCAACCCTCCTGACTGTGTGTACTCACTTGGCTGTTCCTTGTTCCCCCTGGAGACTTGTCTGGCAGTGTTCTTACGCTGTCCTCTTTGCTCCCAGATAACCCATGTGAATGAGCCCTTAATTTTTTAAATTATTTTTTACAATTTTTCGAAGGGTTTTTCACAATTTTTTACATTTTTATAATCATTTTGTATTTTATATTTATTCTTTACAATGCCCTTGGAGGGCTTGGATGAAATATCAGGGGTCTAAACAGTCTGGTGACATTTCACCTTTGAAACAGAGAAAGGAATTGAGGACACAGATTCTTCAATTCCTTTCTCTGCAGCCTCAGCTGCACTGAAGTTGAGTGAAAAGAAGACAGAGGCTCCTGTTCATTTATAAACTGAAGCACTGTGTTATGAATGAACACAGTAAGACATCACTCACTGTGTTCATTCACTAAAGGAAGGGACTGGTAAATTACATATTTACTGGCCCCTTTCCCCGCTATCCATCCTGAACATCCCTGTGTGTAGTTGCAGCACCCAACGGGAGAGGGAAATGGCAGCACTGCAGGTGGGGTCCCAGGCACACAGCAGGAGAAATCAGATGTGGGCAGTACAGGGAGGGGGGATCGGTGTGGTCGTGGGGCTATGCAATTACAGAATGATGCCCTGTGTGTCTTATCTTCTCTGTCCTGCCAGCCCCCCCCCCCCTGGCCTCATACAGAAAGACCAATGGTACAGTACTACATTATCCAGATCACGGTGTTTGTTAAGACCCTAAAGTTTTACATTTTTACGTTTTGACTTAGTCATATTAGTAGTCACGATGGATACTACTTTAGAGGAACCTCGAGGCAAAACAGGGAATTGGGAAAGTGATGGTGGTTGCATTACGAATGTCCCCTTGTCTTGGGGAACGTGGACCGATCGAGTCGTTCGGAATGTAACCGACGTAAGGGCAGACGATATTTGAGTACCAAAGAAGATGTTTGTACTTGAATATCGTTCCCGGTAGCTATCCCCCCATGGTAACCAGAAAGACATACTCCGGTCCCCCCCCCCCCGACCGTCCTGTCTCTTCTATTCT
>BLSH010067664.1:1208595-1219059 GCA_018402905.1 Glandirana rugosa | reverse complement strand
CCTGTGTGTAGTTGCAGCACCCAACGGGAGAGGGAAATGGCAGCACTGCAGGTGGGGTCCCAGGCACACAGGGGGGCACACAGCAGGAGAAATCAGATGTGGGCAGTACAGGGAGGTGGGATCGGTGTGGTCGTGGGGGTGCTATGCAATTACAGAATGATGCCCTGTGTGTCTTATCCTCTCTGTCCTGCCAGCCCCCCCGGCCTCATACAGAAAGACCAATGGTACCCCCCTATCGATGGCCCTTGCTATAAGTTCATGTTTGTAGAAGAAACCATGAGTTTATAGCAGACGGGAATGCAGCCAATGTAAGGCTTGCTGAGCTAGCCAGGTGCAAGGGGTTCTGTTCCCCTGTAAGCATTACGTTGGTGGTAGTGAAAGGGTTAAGGGACAAAACGGAGCTCCAAGGAGATTTCATCATAGGTAGCACTGATGATTATACTGATTCAGTTTTGCATTTTTACATTTTGAAATCCCAGAATTGTTTGTGGCACTAGACCTATTACATCATGACAAGTTGACTTTTCTGTTACTCACTGAAGAGCAAGTGAGTGCTAAACGGCATTGAAATTGTGATAAAGTGTGTTGTAATCCCCAGTGAGCAGTTCTGAAACTCAATTAGCAGAATGCATAAATCAGAGCACACCAAAGTCATTTCTAGGACCAGATTTAAATCGCAGCCAGCACCTCTTTTGTAGCAATGCCGGTCGCATGATGACATCAGCTCCATAATGAAAACAATAATGTTATCACAGCGGGATGCCTGGCTGGGGAACACACATGTACTGGCATCTGCTTGTACACATGTTCCAACAAACATTGTCCCACATACTGCAGGAGGAGGTCTGTTCTGAAACCAGGTCACAATCCCTTTCTATTCCTCAGTGCTGGCTAGAAGCATTATGTTGTACTGTCAGCCATATGTAGTACTTGAAGAGTGGAACAATAGGTGACACCATTTATTAACTGAGTATAAAGGTATTTTGATAAATTAAAGTTCAAATTTGGGCGCAGAGCGGGTCCTCGGAGTGGCACTAGTCCCCCGTCCCGCTGCTCGACCTCATTGAGGGGGCTGCTACTTCTAAGGGCTTTATATCGCAGGGGTACGCCATACTACTCCGGTCCTTTTTGGGTGGGCACCCCCTGGTGGTGATGGAGCGATGGGAGGAGGACATAGGTCCCCTAGATGGAGAGCAGTGGGAGGAGGCTTTTCAGGCGGTGGTTACTTGCTCGCTGTCTATCGCAAATATTCATCCTACTGAGAGTACATTATACACCCCATAAACTACACCGGATGGGTCTGACGGCGGATGCTAATTGTACCAGATGCAAGAGAGACCACAGGGATCTGATCCACTTAGTTTGGAGATGTCCAAAACTGCACCGTTATTGGGTGGGAATTGTGCGACAGATAAATGCGATTTTTCAAGTAAACCTTCGACTAGACCCTAAAGCCTGCATTCTAGGTATACTGGAAGAATATGAGTGGGAGGCAGATGTCAGAGAGGCTATCCATAGAGCCCTGTTTCAAGCCCGTAAGCAGATCTTAGTACGATGGAGGGAAGAGAGCCCACCCACGATCAGGGAGTGGGAGGCAAAGATGGGGGACCAACTTCAACTGGAAAAGCTCATATACCAGCACAGGGGAATGGGACACAAGTTTGAGAGGCTATGGGCTCTGTGGCTGGAGATACCGGGGCTCGCCCCGGTGGATCTGGTCATGGACAGGTTGTTGCGGATGTGAGCTGGACCACAGCATGGGCTATATGGTCCTTAGGACCTCCAGTACGAGAACAGTTTTCTCCAGGTGGGGGAGAGGGGTAAAGGGCGGAAGTCCTCAGTGTGGTGTCTTAAAAGTGATATATGTGATCAATATCTGATGTTGTGCTTATATATGTCAAAATGTCTATGAGAGCAGGATGTGGCCTGTGATTGCCTACTACAATGTTGATATCTGTGGAATGTCATCTGTGTTTTTGTTTCTGTACAACTACCAATAAACAGTTTTTGTTGGATAAAAATAAAAGTTCAAATTTGGGCTCCCCAACTTCCTCCCTTCTCCATAGCCCCTACCCATTTTCATTCACCTCCACAGACTTAAAGCGGAGCTCCAGGCTCCTTCGGGAAAAGTCCACGGCTACAAATACTGTAGCTGCTGACTTTTAATATTGGGACACTTACCTGTCCAGGAATCCAGCAATGTCTTCACCCGAGCCTATTTCTCAGTCGGCTCTTGGGTGCTGCCATCGCTATCTCAGCTAGGGGAAACCGGCAGTGAAGCCTTGTGGTTCACTTTGTGAATGGCCTGGGGGAAAGGAGAAGGGGGGCCAAACTTTCAGATGAGTTTTCCGCGGCGAAGTCAGCCGGAAGTGGGAGTGGGTATCTGTCAAAACCAGGTTCCTGCCCACCCGAAAGGTTCCAAATGTGGCAGCGCAGGGGGGAGGAGGCAAATAAACATAACTTCCTTTTTTGAATGGAGCTCCACTTTAAGGCTGGATTCACACCATTCCTGTGCGAATTTCAGCCCCGATGCCTGTGAGAAGGACAGCGGCTGCTGTTCCGCGTCTCCTGTCCATTCTCACAACGCATCGGCTGCCTGGAGAGGGAGGGGCGAGGTGCAGTGAGCAGGGGGAAAGATCCCTGTTCAGTGCAGAACACATCTGCGTGTCAGATGCGTTCCCATTGACTATAATGGGCTGGGAATTCTCAGCACACTGCACAGAAAACGCACACATTTTCTGTGCAATGCGGACTGCGAATGCATCGCACCTATGTGAACTGGACACATTGAAAACAATGTGTTTTCAGGTGTCCTGCGAATTGGATGCAGTGTAAGCCGCATCCAATTCGCATAGGTGTGAGCCCAGGCTAAAGTGATTGTAAAGGCTGAATTTTTTGTTCATTAAAATAAAAAAAGATGTTAAACTTACATGCTCTGTCCAATCCTACTGCACATAAAGGTCCCTTACCTCCTCTTCTGAAGTCCTAGCACTTTCAATTTAAAGTGCCACTAATTTAAATGTTTTTACATCAATTGTTCAAAAATATCAAGTATACCATGGCTCGGTTTTTTTCTTTATATAAAAAAAGTCTCTTCCTGTTCTTTTCAGGTTTACATTTTGTTCTGTGCATACCCCCCATCCTCTACTGATGCACTTCGCAGCTACTAGCAGTGGTGTTATTTCTGGTCACTTGCTCTATGCACATGCTACATGTGGCACTACCCTTGTAGGAGCCGCTAGTTTTAACTGGTTCTTCCCCAAACAGTGCAGAGGCTACCATTCACTCTGGCTTCATTAAAGAGTCAAGGGGATGTCTGTTTTATGATTTATTGCATGAAGAACTTGAAACAGGAGAGGGGTTGGGTGGTATGGGATACTCCAAAAATGTTGACTTATAACAGGAGGACACACTTTACCAGGTGGAACTCCTTTGAACATTTTTTAAGCCAGAAACAAATGGGAAGGCCAGAACTAAGATCCTGCAAGAGCTGTCTCAGAAAGTGAGCTACCATTGGCACCCCAAAAGTAGGACAGCACAAATTCACTGAGCTCAGGTCAGTACTTACAATGTCCCAGGGTAGGTACACACCTTCTAGCTTTCACTAGGCACTCTTCAGTGAGTTCTCCAGACCAGATCCTGAGGTGAAATTGCTTAGTTAGCTCCAAAGGTAATTAGGAATAGACCCCCCAGCTCTGCTATTGATGCGACCATGATGAACATCAGCAGACTCAAAAGGGCAGCAGTCCCTGAATAGCTCATATCCATAGTTCACATGTGTGCTGTGGCCCCATTCATTCCTATGGGTATATCATACTCTGAGGGACCTCCTCTAGGGCTGCTCTGGAGTATGCCCTACCCCTAGGAATGAATAAGGCCATGATGTGTATTTGCAGTATGAAGAGGAGCTGGCTGGTACTACAGATCACTGATTTAGGGAGGAAGGTAAGTGTGTTGGTTTAAGGAGGAATCTTAAGTGGGCTACACTCAGGAGTTAGAGGGGATTTATTATTGGAGCACTTCACTAAATGGGATGTTTTCCTCATCTACACAAAACCATTCTCTAGGTGTATATATACTTACCCAGACATTCTCCCTCACTGCCTCCCTGCACTACTGGTTTCCTGGTATATGGAGGCATGAGATTACCTCTATGTGATATTACTTGGGCCTGAGTGGCCAATCATCAGGCCCAAACACTGTCACATGGAGAGTGCCACGACTTTATCACCTTGTTAAAAATCTGACATCAGTTGACAATAGAACCTATACAAATGGGGATGCTGTAGTGCCTGGGGTGGAGAGCTGTGAGTCCTAAATGGGTGATGTGATTGTGTCTCTTTAAGTAATGACACTAAGCAGTAGGGCTGAAACCAGAATGATCTTGCTAATATTTGTGTTTCTGTTAGCGTGGATGGAGAAGCCATGAGGCATCCCCCAGCGTTAGGAGGATGCATGGTTTGCAAACTGCTAAGATGACAGATGACATTCCGGCGTTCTCTCAACATGTTCTTTTGTCTTCCAAATCTCCAGAGTGCCACCAAACAGTGGTAAGGAACTCTCCAGCTTGATTTACTGTTTCCCGGCAGAGATCTTTCATAGATCCCTGCTTCTGTGCGCCTGGGGGGACACTGGCAGGTAACAGGAGGCCATATTTCTGGTTTATGGTTTCCTTAGAAAGGAAGGAAGAAAAGCAACTCTTACAATGCACCTGCTACAGAACCCAAAGACGACTGTCTGGAGTAAGATAAAGAACAGGATCGACGTTCATCATGTCATCGTGTGGTTTTACCATTTGCATGGAAAATACATAAAGAGGAAATACATATAGGAGACACAGCCTTCAATTTTTATGTTTAATCCGTCTGTTGTGTACCACCCATTTGGATGATCTCATGGTGCATGCTGAAATACTACATAGGTCCACTAGGCATCAAGAAGATAAAAACTTGCCAAGTAGGGCAAGGACACCAAAATCAGAAAATTGCAAAGATAACCAACAGTACTTCTGGGTAGGTGATGGCTTGTCGAGGGGGAGTGTAGATGGCAAGCACCTGTTGGCAGTTTGTGACACCATGCCAGTGATTTCAACTCCAGCAGAGAATTACCCTGCATTCATCTTTCTCCTCACTTCCTGTCAATTTGATGGTCAGACAGACCAGAAGGAGATAAAAATATTTAAAACCCAACACAGATTCTAACCCTAATAACTGTATCCAGCACAAAAAAGTTAGGCTTTTTGCACCCACTTAGGGTTGCCACCTCATCCCTTTAAACCTGAACACATATGAATTACACAGGTTGTGAGGCTAATTTAATGCAGATAAAGCACCAAGTGAGTTTAATTACCACCTTAATCAGCCACAGAACCTGTGTAATTAATATGTGTTCGGTTTTAAAGGGATGAGGGGGCAACCCTACACCCACTTGGTGTTGTTCAATATCACCAACCCCCTTCCCCAATAATTTAAAGAGAATCTATTTAATGCATATGTTCCACCAAAATGCACAGGAAGCAGTACATACAAAGAGATGTAGACCTAGTCAAGTGAGGTCACTCAATACAGAATGACAGGCAAGATTCTACAGTTCTGAATAGACTACAGTTCACTTAAAAAGCCTCTCAATTTTGTAATGGAAAAAAATAAACGTAAAAAAAAAACTATTGTGTTATCCCGCGTTCCCTAAAACTCCTCAATCCCATATAAGTAAAGGCCGTACACCAAATAATTGTGTTCCCACAACTGAATAAATACATCAAAAATGTGTAAATTAGTTGCGCCTAGGCACAGCCAATTTACACATTTTTGAAAAAAAAAAAACTTGAAAGAAAATTTCTGGAATAGTCAAGGTATAATGTTCCCTAGATACTAGTTGCAATTCATTGATTTCGATCTACATTGCATGGAAACATTTTTCGCTTAAAGTTTATAGCTTGACGAGGAAAAAAAAAAAGATGTAGGGCTGGGGAAGGGGCTATAATGGAATTAACCTGTTTCTTATCCCTGCATGTACAAATCACAGGTTTGCTTTAGGACAACCACATTTTTAAATACTCTAATAGCCAAAACAACCCAGCCTTGGGTGTACAATTGTTAGTTTACTGTCAGTTGCTTCCTTGCTCCATCTTTAGATGTAAAGTGCCATCAGTGCAGTGTTGGGAAATGGCTCTCAGTAATGACTTCCACAAGGGTCAGTTTCTGTATCCCAACTTGGGATGTGTGTAGATGACGTAATTGCCATCAGACTATTCTCAACAGGGTTTCCCTTGCTCCTGTGTGATATCACGTCCTTAGTAAGTACTATACTGTATATACTGGCCCATTAGGCCAATACCATCCCATGGTGTGGGGGTTTTCACCTCATTCCCTCTGGTAACATTAAAAGCAGGATCCCCATTGCATCTCATCAATTGACTAGAGGTCATTCAACAGAAGCAAGCCATGCATCCCCTCTATAGGAGGTTACCTGTTTAGGCTGCCGTTAGTGACCTGGTAGGTGATCCACTGGATCATTTTTTTATCAATTTATAATTATGCCGCGGGTGGATCCAATATCCATCCAGGAGGGCAAGTAATGGACCACAATCTGCCAAATCAACAATGAAGCCCATTTTCCATTACTTGCTCATGTCTAGCTTCTCCTGGCATTCCTTTGGCCATAGTGCAGCATGTGACCCTTCAATTTTGGGACAGAAGGTTCAACAGAAGAATAACTTTTAACATGGCTGGTAACTTTTTCTGGACAGTAAACATGGCTAAAAAAGTATAATTTATTTTCACAAAAAAGAATAGTTATCTCTCAATGCTTCGAGAAAGCTCTGGAAAGAGAGGAGGAGGGTAGAGGTGGAGCTGCCTGGGGTATTCTGAGGAGCCCTGACCAATCCCCAACTTGGACTGTCTGGGGGCAGGCCTTCTTAAATGCCCAGCTTCAGCCCAGCTGGGGAGGAAAGTTTGGGTGGAAGAACTGAGAGATGGAGTGCTAAGCTGTAGGGGCCTTTGAGGGAGCTCTCCAGTCTGGGGGGGTGACCTTGGGCCTGGAGCTCAGGAGTGGACGGGACCCTCGTACAAACTGCAGGGGTGTCCTGGCCAGGAGCAGGAGAAGACAGTGGAGAGTACTGCCAGCAAATCTCCAGGAGGGATCCCCCGGTCATTGGTGAGTGACATGCACAGCCAGGAATTCTGGGGAGGCACACCAGAGCAGATTTGGAAGATGCAATCTGAGATGGGTGTAGAGCCAGTGAGGACTGTGATGTTGGGGGCAGTGAAGATAGGCAGCTGCAGCCAGGAGGGCTGATAGGGCCTGAAGCAGTGGCGGCTGGTGAAGTTTTAGGATGGGGGCGCCAGGCCTCGCCCTTCCTTTTTGACCACTCCCACTTCTCATAAGCCCCAGCCCTTATAGAATCCACCCACTCAGTCCCCTGTATTCCACATATTGTGTCAGGAGTATATAGCTCAGCATCACAGGTGGGGTATATATCAGCCAGTAACACACTATGCAGCCAGTACACAGATATTGCAGCCACAGCCAGTACACAGGTATTGCAGCCAGTAAACAGGTATTGCAGCCACAGCCAGTACACAGGTATTGCAGCCAGTACACAGGTATTGCAGTCAGCCCAGTACACAGGTATCACAGCCAGTACACAGGTATTGCTGCCACTGCCAGTTTACAGGTATTGCAGCCAGCCCAGTACACAGGTATAACAGCCAGTACACAGGTATTGCAGCCACAGCCAGTACTCCGGTATTGCAGCCCAGTACACAGGTATTGCAGCCAGCCAGTACACAGGTATTGCAGCCAGCCAGTACATAGATATTGCAGCCAGCCAGTACACAGGTATTACAGCCCAGTCATTACACAGGTATTGCTGCCCAGTACGCAGGTATTACAGCCCAGCCAGTACACAGGTATTACACAGCCAGTACACAAGTATTACACAGCCAGTACATAGGTATTACACAGCCAGTACACAGGTATTACACAGCCAGCACACAAGTTTCACACAGCCAGTACACAGGTATTACACAGTTAGTACATAGGTATTACACAGCCAGTACACAGGTATTACACAGCCAGAACACAGGTGTTACACAGCCAGTACACAGGTATTACACAGCCAGTACATAGGTATTACACAGCCAGTACACAGGTATTACACAGCCAGCAAACAGGTATTACACAGCCAGTACACAGGTATTACACAGCCCAGTACACAGGTATTACACAGCCCAGTAAACAGGTATTACACAGCCAGTACACAGGTATTACACAGCCCAGTACACAGGTATTACACAGCCAGCACACAGGTATTACACAGCCCAGTACACAGGTATTACAGCCCAGCCAGTACACAGCAGTTAATACTTACCTCAGGGGACTCGTCGTCAGGCCACTCTCTCTCTCCCTTGGTCTGTGGGAATCACAAGTGTGCGTGCGTGCAGTCCCAGCACCAGCACGTCTGCCAGTCCCGCCCCCGCTCCTGACCAATCAGTCACTGTCTTGAGGACAGTGACTGAGGCCAGAGCCAATCAGTGTATAGATGTGCGCTTCGCTGGTGCACATCTATACACTTTAATGGTTGACCAATGGGCTTTGGGAATTGCTGTCAGCTGACAGCAAATTTCCCATAAAAGCTGGGACAGCCATGTCCCGGCGGCCCATATTTTTTTTTGAGAAATCAGCGGGGGAATCAGCGGGAGGGAGGGCGGCACACCCTCTATGGAGGAGCCGCCGCTGGCCTGAAGGGCATTTTCTGGGGCCAGTAGTCCACCAAGAGGGCAGCTAGCATTAGGACTTTAACTTGCTACACTAAAAAGGGGCCTGCGGTCCCTGCCTGTAATAAGGCATTTTGCTGAGGCCTGGCTGAAGCCAGTGTCAGGCCTAACCACATGCTAGCTGCACCCGGGAAGACGTGTTGTGCAAGAGGGAGAGAGAGAGTAATAGTCTGCAAGCAAGTTTGTGCTGGAGGAGACTGAGGAAGTGTGTACACAGAGTCCCAACCAAGCTGTTTCAATCTACTGGGTATCCCATAAATTCCCCACCCTATCCAAGTTCAATTCCCCAATAAAAATACAAAAAACAAGTACATGAACTGTTTATTGTCTCTTTGGTGATTGGGAAGTGAATGCCTGGCTGGGTAGGGTGACAGATGGACCACAATACTCAGCAGCCCCTACGGGGATACCATTACATATTGTTGCTATATTATAGGTTGTAATGATAGACAGGGAGCTATATTTGCTTATTCCATATTCAGATGCTAAGTTCCTCTCTCAAGCATATAGGTCAGGACTGACTGACCACATCATCCTAAAGAAGTAAAATGTTTTTTTTTTCTTTTAAACAAATTTTGTCTATGCAGCTCAATAAGTGGAATTAAAGTTTTTTGCTTTGGCAAATACCATCAATTGTGTAATCTGTAATTTTGCAGCAAATCTTTTCTAAATTCACTCTCATCCTTACTCTTGCACTTGTATTTCCTTGTTCATCGATGTGAAATGTGAACCAAGTTCATTTAGATTTGACTCTAGACAAATTAGCAGTGACACGTCTATTTCCATAGCTGTCGCTTTCAATAGAGAGGGAAGGTGGGAATAGCACATTTTTTGCTGACATTTAAACGTGTCTCCTCTGTCAGTTAAACTTGAACTTGTCGCTGAGAAATAATGATGTACGACAGTCCACAGTACTCAAGAGACCAGAAACTGCCCAACACACATTCACACAGTGTGAGTAAAATTAGCCAAACCTTTACTGAATTGGAGATTCATGAAATTTATGTATCTAGAATTCTCTTGAAAAAAAATATCACTTTTTGAAGAGAAAAGTAGGCAATGCAATGACAAAAAGGTTTTTTTTTACAGAATTACTAGACAAATAAAATCAGCAATTCATTACCATTAATTACCCCACACTTTAATTTGAGAATCAATTGCTCTATTAATTTCCTGTAAATTGTACATATACACGATGTGCACAATTATTAGGCAAGTTGTATTTTTCAGGATTACTTTTAACCACTTCCTTACTGGGCACTTAAACCCCCCTCCTGCCCGAACCAATTTTCAGTTTTCAGCACTGTCGCTCTTTGAATGACAATTGCGCGGTCGTGCGGCGCAGCGAGAAAAAAACAAATATCGCCGCTAGTCTTTACTGCGTCTCCCCTAGTTTATGGTGGTTTTCTTTCGAGATAAACACCCTTTTTTTCCTGCGTTTAAAACAAACCCATGTTGCGGCGTGCTGGCGCGTTAACAGTAAGTTTCTCGCTGTCACGACTTTTGACTTTTAACCAAGCCCGTCCTCCCCCCAAATTCACGGGTCATTCCTTCACCAATTTTCATTAGGACTTTTTATGTTGAACGGATTATTAACACGTGTAGCACATATACATGTTAAATGTCCTTTAATTATCTCGTTAACTAAGAGTTTAATTTCACACCCCATTAATTACCATTACTTAAC
>BLSH010067664.1:1188903-1208512 GCA_018402905.1 Glandirana rugosa | reverse complement strand
TTTTTTGGGACCAATGACATTTATACAGCGATCAGAAATTTAAATGTCCACTGATTACTGTATAAATGTCACTGGCAGTGAAGGGGTTAACCAGGAGGGGGCAGTGAAGGGGTTAAGAAATGTTCCCTGGGTGTGTTCTAACTGTGGGGGGGTGGAGCTGGTCGGGACATAAGAGATCTAACTGATCCCAGTGACAGGGATCAGTAGATCTGCTATGTCCCATTCACAGAACGGAGAACCGCCGTGTTTACATCGGCGGTTCCCCGTTCTGAGGCTGCTACAGGTGATCGGCGGGTCTCGGGCGGACATCGAGTCCGCCCGACCCGCGGACACGCCCACGCAGCGTGCGGCGGCCGCGAGAGCGCGCCGCCGCAGGCTGCGAGTGCGCGCAGGGGGCGGGCAAGGGGGAGGACATCCATGGACGTCCTCCCGGATTTTCAGAGCCGCGCTGTAGCCGTCTTTTGGCTATAGCGCGGTTCTGTACAGGTTAATATTGAACAACTACAGTGCTCTCGGTCAATACAAAATGTTAATAAACCTGAAATCTGAATATTTAAGACAGTAAAAGTGAGGCTTTGGCTTACTTGGGAGAATACAGTACTCATAAAAGTGAGTACACCTCTCACATTTTTGTAAATATTTTATTCTATCTTTTCATGTGACAACACTGAAGAAATTACACTTTGCTACAATGTAAAGTAGTGAGTGGACAGCTTGTATAACAGTGTAAATTTGCTGTCCCCTCAAAATAACTCAACACACAGCCATTAATGTCTAAACCGCTGGCAACAAAAGTGAGTACACCCCTAAATGAAAATGGCCAAATTGGGCCCAATTTGCCATTTTCTCTCCCCGGTGTCATGTGACTTGTTAGTGTTACACAGTGTACAGGATGCCAAGGGTGCGTCCTGGATGGGTGCTATATAGCACCGATATTTGGTTTATGGTCCCTTTAAAGAAAAGTGGTAGTGCTCAGGGGATCACCCGAGAGGGGTGAGAAGTTCCGGGAATAGCAAGTTAACAGGGAGGACTGACTCGCAGTTCTCCCTACGTTTATAGAGAGGTAGTAGGGACCCGGAATTTCGGAGGCCCTGAAGTCACCTTCGGGTGGGATAGGGCCTCCACCCCTGACTACAGGGAAACCAGCACACATTGGGTTAATAGCCTCCAGGAAGCAGCTCTTAAGGAGAGGAAGTGGTGTTAGCTGGTGTGTGAGGAGGAGCTGGGAGGAGACACCAGTGTTTTGGAGAGCTGCAAGAGTTTAGAGAGCTGCACGTGTGCTGGGAACTGAAAACAAAACCCACCTAACAAGGATTGTGCAAAATCCTGGGTTGAAGAGCCTTCAACGAACTGTATGTTACTTTTACTTTATTCTGTGTTGAAGATAAGCGGACTTTTCTGTTGTTGGTTTCGTTTTGCTGCTGAAAGCTTGACTTTGTTTTGCTTATTGGGAAATAAACCCACTGACTGTTTAAGTTCACCGGCTTGTGCACTCAATTCCGTGAAGCTACATCCCCCCCAACTTTGCAACAGTCTCAGGTGTG
This sequence comes from Glandirana rugosa, assembly GCA_018402905.1. NCBI lineage: Eukaryota > Metazoa > Chordata > Amphibia > Anura > Ranidae > Glandirana > Glandirana rugosa. The sequence goes on along the minus strand of BLSH010067664.1, from coordinate 1,206,968 downwards.
AATGGGGAGCAGGTGTGTTAAATTTGGTGTTATCGCTCTTATTCTTTCAACTGGTCACTGGAAGTTCAACATGGCACCTCATTGCAAAGAACTCTTTGAAGATCTAAAAAAAGAATTGTTGCTCTACATAAAGATGGCCTAGGCTGTAATAAGTTTGCCAAGACCCTGAAACTGAGCTGCAGCATGGTGGCCAATACCATACAGCAGTTTAACAGGACAGGTTCCACTCAGAACAGGCCTCGCCATGGTCAACCAAAAAAGCTGAGTGCACATGCTCAGCGTCATATGCAGAGCTTGTCTTTGGGAAATAGACGTATGAGTGCTGGAGAGGTTGAAGGGGTGGGGGGGTCAGCCTGTCATTGCTCAGACCATATGCCGCACACTGCATCAAATTGGTCTGCATGGCTGTCGTCCCAGAAGGAAGCCTCTTCTAAGGATGATGCACAAATAAGCCTCCAAACAGTTTGCTGAAGACAAGCAGACTAAGGACATTGATTACTGGAACCATGTCCTGTGGTCTAATGAGACAAAGATAAACTTATTTGGTTCAGATGGTGTCAAGCGTGTGTGGCAGCAACCAGGTGAGGAGTACAAAGACAAGTGTGTCTTGCCTACAGTAAAGTACGGTGGTGGGAGTGTCATGGTCTTGGGCTGCATGAGTGCTGCCGGTACTGGGAGCTACAGTTCATTGAGGGAACCATGAATGCCAACATGTAGTGTGACATACTGAAGCAGAGCATGATTCCCCCCTCTCTTCAGAGACTGGGCCGCAGGGCAGTATTGCAACATGATAACGACCAAACACACCGCCAAGTGCTAAAGGAGCTTAGGGTAAAGGTGATAGACTGGCCAAGCATGTCTCCAGACCTAAACCCCATAGACAATCTGTGGGGCATCCTTAAAAGGAAGGCGGAGAAGCGCAAGGTCTCTAACATCCACCAGCTCCATGATGTCATCATGGAGGAGTGGAAAAGGACTCCAGTGGCAACCTGTGAAGCTCTGGTGAACTCCATTCCCAAGAGGGTAAAGACAGTGCTGGAAAATAAGGGTGGCCACACAAAACATTGACACTTTGGGCGCAATTTGGACATTTTCACTTAGGGGTGTACTCACTTTTGTTGCCAGTGGTTTAGACATTAATGACTGCGTGTTGAGATATTTTGAGGGGACAGCAAATTTACACTGTTATACAAGCTGTACACTCACTACTTTACATTGTAGCAAAGTGTCAATTTTTCAGTGTTGTCACATGAAAAGATATAAAAAGAATTGACAAAAATGTGAGGGGTGTACTCACTTTTGTGAGATACTGTATGTGTGCACAATTATTGGGCAACTATTAGGGCCAGTTCGCACATAGGCAATCCGACTTCAGGGACGACTTTGCTAGGCGATTTGAACGCTACTTCAAGGCGAATCCAGCGCGACTTTGGGCGACTTACAACATGACCTGAAGCGACCTCCATGCCAGATGACTGCCAGAGAAGGGAGGGAGAGGGTTGCCTGCGTAATACGTGGGGAGTAACAGTGTAAATTATTTTATTTTTCCTGTAAAGTCGCTTCAATATAGATGGGGATCCGACTTGGAGGCGACTTCCATTGAATTCTATGGGCACAAGTCGGATAGAAGACGTCTTGAAGTAGTACAGGAAACTTTTTTGAAGTCGGAGCGACTTCAGTAGCGTACATTAAGACGGATCCCATTCATTTCAATGGGATTTCTGATGTCAAGCGACTTGGAGTAACACAAGTCTGAGCCCAAGTCGCGGCAGTGTGAACTGGTCTTAAGTGCCCATTCACACAGGGGAAACTTGCGCTCTGACTTGAGTCGCCTCAAGTCGCCCCAAGTCGCCCCAAGTCGCTTGACATTTGAAATCCCATTGAAATGAATGGGAGCCATCTTAATGTACACTACTGAAGTTGGAACGACTTCAGAAAAGGTTCCTGCATGACTTATAGACGACTTCTATCTGACTTGTGCCCATAGAATTGAATAGAAGTCGCCTCCAAGTCGGATCCCCCATCTAAATGGAAGCGGCTTTACAGTGAAAAGAAAATAATTTATCGAGGGCAACCCCCTCTCTCCCTGCTCTGTTTGGCCACAGGCAAAGTCGCCTGGCATGAAAGGCGCATTGTAAGTTGCCTGAAGTCACTCTGAAAGTCACGCTGAAGTCGCCAAGCAAAGTCGCGCTGAAGTCGCCCCTGTGTGAATGCAGCTTAAAGAAGAACTATGGTCAAAATGAAGAAATCAATATGTTATGCACCTATACAGTCTGTTAAACATGTCACTGATTGTTTTGCAAAAAGCAGTAAGGATGGTGAGATATCTACCTTGTCCCCTGCTCTCATGCACACTTCCTTTAGTGAAGTGACAACTTTACTTTCTGGTTTTTGAATTGCCTGTGCTAGAGTGCAGACAGAGAGAAACACACAGATTAATAGGCTGATCTGTGTGCAAAGTAACCTGTACTATCTTGTGGCTGTTTTACATAGCACACACACAGCTATTGATTGGCAGATGGGTGTGTGTTATGTAAAATAGACTGAGCATGATAGAAGTCTGGATGTCTGTGGGATAGAGCAGCTATTTCACTGACAGGAAATAGCATCTGACCTCTGCAGAACTCCTCCCATCACCACTACACTATACAGCTAAGGAGAACTGATGGAGGGGATTATAGACCCCAATCACAGCTACATGGTAAGGAAATAATCATTTCAGTTATTATGTTTATTACCATGTGTAACTGAGGATTTACTAAAATATGTATGTTGCCTTTAGTTGTACTTTAAGTGTGCAGAATTATTATGCAACTAAATGAAAAACAAATGTTTTCCCATCTCACTTGTTTATTTTTATCTGTGAGATAAAGTGAGAATTAAGTGAGAATTAAGTGAGAATAATAAACAAACAACTCAAAATTTACAAATAAAGATTTCTGACATTTAAAAAAAAAAAATCAATGACCAATATAGCCACCCCTCTTTTCAATAACAGTCATACGCCTTCCAATTCATGGAGTCTGAAAAAGACCAACTTTTTGTGCAGCAGCAACCACAGCCTCCCAGACACTGTTCAGATATGTGTACTGTTTTCCTTCACCGCAAATCACCCGTTTAAGAAGGGGCCACAAGTTCTCATTAGGATTTAGATCAGTTCATCTTTCATCTTTAAGGCCTTTACTGGCTAGCCATGCAGTGGAGTACTTTGATGCATGCGATGGAGCGTTGTCCTGCATAAATATGGTCTTGATTTTGAGTCTATCTTCCACCCAATAAGGTCCAACTAGCTCATCTTTAATAATACCAGCCCATACCAGTACCCCGCCTCCACCTTGCTGTTGTCTGAGTTGAAGTGGCGCTCTGTGCCCGTTACTGATCCAGCCACTGGTCCATCCTTCTTGTCCATCAAGAGTCACTTTCATCTCATCAGTCCATAAAACCTTGGAAAAATACGTCTTCAGATATTTCTTGCTATTGAAATTAGGGTACTGCGCTTAGGATATCTATGATATTCACATATATTCAGAAATCGGCTTGCTGCCTCCCAATAGATTACTCCCACAAGGGGAGTATAAAAATAATAAGTAAGTTGTACTGGGTCTGGCTTCCACTCTACACGTAGTGTCTGGAGGGAAAGAATTATTAAATGTTTGTGGGGAATTGTGCTGAATTCCATAAATCAAATATAAAAATCATACGCTAAATCTTGATATAGGTAGTGTGTATAAGGAGTATGTATACTTCCCCTAGTGGTGAAAAGGGATAACCTTACTCCTACAGTAAAAAGAAAAAGTTGTGTGTATCCATAATTATGATATGATGAAAAAGGTGCAGTGTCAAACAAATTAAAAAAGTACAATGTGCTTGTGCACAACCTATATGAACCCAGGTACACAACTCCTAATGAACCAAATCAATGTGCAACTCTTGCAAATATAAAGTATCACAAAAAGTATTGATATATGAAACAGCAGTCTAAAAATGTTTGTTCTTCCAAAGTGCACGGTGCACTTAATAAATAAATAATTTCACTACAGTTGACCTATAGTGTCCATATACAGTAGATACACAAAGTGCTCAGTGCTAATCCAATATTTAGTGACTAGTGAAAACAGGTGATCAGTCAGTCTTGTTAGTGACTATATAGCAGTCTTCCAGTGCTCCAGGTGCAGATCATGCGTGCTCCCCTAAGGATACCCCACTTACTGGACGGCGCCACCCCTACAGGGGTAAAGCACATGGACGCCTGTTTAGGTAACGATGGGGATCCCTTGGACTTCTAGTAGCAGTGGTTCCGATGTCCTCAAAACCAACGAATAATGATAGCAATGGTTCCGATGTCCTCAATGTAAATGGTTAATGGCCGAAATATGGGAGGAGATGAAAAAACATAGCGTAATCCTTATTAAAATCCATGTCTTTTAATTTATCCAAAAAGCATCCAGGTTAAAATTGATAAACAATGTAGAATTCCTAAGTCACTTATTAGCCACGGTGGTGGGGACCAACTCCTTAATATTTGAAAAAGCCCCGCAGGCTTCCCATGCAGACGGCTTGCTTTCCACCAGCCCGTAGCCAAAAACCGTAAGTGACCGGAAGTGATGTGTGACGTTAGTCTGGTGCCCTCTTACGCGTTTCGTCATAAGATGTCTTCTGAGGTATATCAACCACGAAGAAGGAAATTTTACTAAATGACATGAAGGGTCCTTAAAGCCTTATTTTTTTTTTATTAAAATATTTATTAAATTTCCAAAATGAAAATACAAAAACATTGTAGAGTAACTCTTAACACCAGAAGCTATTTAAGCAAACTTACATTCTATATTAAATTTAACAGTACTTGAGTACATTCTCAATATTGGAGTATGTCATCTAAACAACATCATACTTATAAATGATCAGTTCAGCAAACAAATGAGCCCTGTTTACCCCAATGGGAGCATATTGTAAACAGGTCCAAGACTTTTTGTAGAATAAAAGAAGAACGAAGAGAGAAAGCAAGCGAAGAACCCTTAGGGAAGCTACTACCAATTTCTGGGATATCAGAAGTTACTATCCTACTCAAATTACCTTAATAGTTACTACAATCTTTTAACATTTTTGAGGCCCTGGGGTGAGATATCCAACTCTTCCATATTTTGATGAATTTACTAGTGGATGCTTTTTTGTGGGCTAGCATAAGCTCAAAATGAGCATAGGAGTTTAGTCTTAAAAGAACTTCAGACAGGTTAGGAGCTTTATCAGTTTTCCAGAATTTGGCTATTGTTATTCTAGTAGCAGCTAGAACATTTGCAACAATAGTCCTATAGTTTAGAGCAGGGATATGCAATTAGCGGACCTCCAGATGTTGCAGAACTACAAGTCCCATGAAGCATAGCAAGACTGACAGCCACAAGCATGACACCCAGAGGCAGAGGCATGATGGGACTTGTAGTTTTGCAACATCTGGAGGTCCACTAATTGCTTATCTTTGGTTTAGAGGATATATGTCTAAGTAAAGGTTTGACCAATATCCCTCTCCCATTTAATCATGTTCTCTGATTTTATTTTGTGTTTGTAATGAGGCAAGGAGATTATAGAACAAAGATATTTCTTTCTTTTTACTATCTTTGAAGGTGAGAAACTTCCACGCTTCTCGATTTATTGCAATAGGTGTTTCAAGGTTGATGAATTTGTGGTATTTTTTTGATCTCACTTTTTTAATCAGTTGCATTTTTAGATCTTCAGGTAAACGAATGTAAAGCTTTATGCCCTTTGTTATCCACGGGGTGGTGTTAATCCGTGCTCCACAATAAGCTAGAGTCCTAAGTGGTATAGGGAATTGATATGGGTCTTTCAGAGGGGTAATTTTGGAAAGCATATATATCCAGGCTACCAAGGAGGCTTTGATTGTAAGGTAGTTGGGAACTACGACTTTTGGAAGCAAGTAGTACACTATTGCCATGGTGCATTCTATATTAGACCATAATTTGCTCTCTTCATATCTAAACCAGTATTTCATCTGGTCCAAAAGTGCTGCATAGCAGGAGATTTGCATATCTGGAAGATTCAATCCTCCCTTTTCTTTTAATATAGTGAGTGTTGCGAAAGCTACTTTTGTTTTTTTTTCCCATTCCAAATCAGATCACTCAGTTTTTTTATTGACTTGCGCGAAAAATTTTGCTGGTATTGGTATTGGAATTGAGACGAAATAGTACAAAATTTTGGGTAAGATTTGCATTTTAATTGCAGCTATTTTTCCTATCTAGGAAAGCTGACATTTTTAATACTTATTCAGTCCTGTTTTATAGTCTCTAGTAAGGTAGGAAAGGTGATTTCATATAGTTTTTATATTAGATAAGTAAGCTTAATGCCTAGGTAGTTGATCGATTTATTATTCCATTCATAGTTGATCTTTTGTTCCTTCTGAGTAATCTCATCAGGAGGGATATTCATTGGTAGGATGTAACATTTGTTGGAATTTATTTTATAATAAGATACTGATCCAAAGGCCTCTATTGTTTTATTTATCTCTATTAGGTAGCTATCGGGAGATGAGAATGTTAGAATAATATCATCAGCGAAAAGTCCTATTTTATGCTCTACGAGCCAATTTTAATGCCTTTTATATTGGGGTTATTCCTGATATGGGCTGCAAGAGGTTTAATTATTAATGAGAAAATTATGGGGGGCAGGGGGCACCCTTGCCCTGTGCAATTAGAAATTAGAGTAAATCTATTAGAAATACTTTCTGAGGTAAACACTCTAGCTGTTGACGTTATATATAAGGACATTATGGCTTTAAAGATAAATTCTTTCCATCCAAACTTTTTGAGGGCTTCCTCGATATAAGACCAATGCACCCTATGAAATGCCTTCTCTGCATCTAACCCTAAAAGCAGAGAAGGCACTCGGTTATTTCCTTTGTGGTTATTTAGGTTTATCATTCTTCTGGTGCTGTCTGGGTCTTGTCGTCCCTTTACAAAACCCACCTGATCTGATTCTATAAGTTGTGGTATCTCTAACAATCTGTTGGCTAGGACTTTGTAGTAAATTTTTAGGTCCGTGTTAAGTAAGGAAATTGGTCCGTAGTTAATGGGTGTAGTTGGGTCTTTTCCTTGCTTTGGAATTGTTATGATCATAGATTCAAGCATTTCCTTAGGGAATGTAATGTTGTTTGCAGCATAGTTATTATTTTTTTTATTATTATTATACAGGATTAATATAGCGCCGACAGTTTGCGCAGCGCTTTACAATATTAGGGCAGACAGTACAATTACAATACAATTCAATACAGGAGGAATCAGAGGGCCCTGCTTGTTAGAGCTTACAATCTAGGAGGGAGGGTTAAATGATATGAAAGGGCAATAACTGCGGGGGGGATGAGCTGATTGAGAAAAAAGGAGTGTAGTTGTTAGATGGTGGAAGGATAGGCTTCCCAGAAGAGAAAAGTTTTCAGGGATCACCTGAAGGTGGATAGATTTGGGGACAGTCTGACAGATTGGGGTAGGGAGTTCCAGAGGATGGGAGAGGCTCAGGAGAAGTCTTGGAGGTGAGTATGAAAGGAGGTGATGAGGGAGCTGGAGAGCAGGAGGTCTTGGGAGGAGCGAAGAGGACGATTAGGTTGGTATTTTGAGACTAGGCTGGTGATGTAGCTGGGAGCAGAGTTGTGGAAGGCTTTGTAGCTGATTGTTAGTATTTTGAATTTAATTCGTTGGCCGAGTGGCAGCCAATGGAGGGAATGGCAGAGAGGGGTGGCAGACGTTGAAGGATTTGTAAGGTGGATGAGTCTGGCAGCGGCATTCATGATGGACTGGAGGGGGGATAGTCTATTTAAAGGTAGGCCAGTGAGAAGGGAGTTGCAGTAGTCGAGGCGAGAGATGACCAGGGAGTGAATCTGGAGCTTTGTGGTTTCATTGGTTAGGAAGAGACGTATTTTAGAGATGTTGCAGAGATTGAGGCTGGAAGCCTTAGAAAGTGATTGGATGTGGGGCCAAAAGGAGAGTTCAGAATCCAGGATAACACCAAGCACCCTAACATGTGGGGATGGGTGGATGGTTGTGCCATTGCTCTTGACAGAGAAGCCGGGGGAAACGGCACGTGAGAGAGGAAATATTATGAGTTCAGTTTTAGACAAGTTGAGTTTGAGGAAGTGGTGTGACATCCAGGCAGATATGTTTGTTAATAAGTTAGTGATACGTGAGGAGACTGATGGAGTGAGTTGGGGGTGGAGAGGTAGATTTGGGTATCGTCAGCGTAGAAATGATATTGAAAGCCGTGGGAGGCTATCAGCCGGCCCAGGGAAGGGGTGTATATTAAAAATAAGAGAGGTCCAAGAACAGAACCTTGGGGACTCCAACAGAGAAAGGAAGAGGAGAGGAGGAGGTAGAATTGTACGTTACACTGAAGGTGCGATGGGATAGGTAGGACGAGAGCCACTGAAGAGCACAGTCACGGAGACCGAGGGAGTAGAGTTTTTTGAGGAGTAGGGGGTGGTCAACAGTATCAAAGGCAGCCGAAAGGTCCAGGAGTAGGAGTACAGAGTAGTGTCCATTGGTTTTTGCTGTTAGTAGGTCATTTGTGAGTTTAAGAAGGGCAATTTCTATGGAGTGTTGGGGCGAAATCCAGTTTGAAGGGGGTCCAGAAGGTTGTTCTTAACAAGGTGGTGACTCAGTTGGTTGTAGACTAGGCGTTCGAGGAGTTTGGAGGAAAAGGGGAGCAAGGAGATAGGGTGCAGATTGTTAAGATCAGTAGGGTCCAGGGGTGGCTTTTTGAGTATGGGGGTGACCAGTGCATGTTTTAGAGCATTGGGGAAGATGCCAGAAGACAGGGAGAGATTGAAGATGTGAGTTAGAGAGTGTAGGATAGAGTCAGAGGGTGAGCGTAGTATTTGAGAAGGAATAGGGTCCAGTGGACAGGTGGTTAGGTGGGCGTTAGAAAGGAGTTTAGCAACCTTGTTAATAGTAGCAGGTTTGAATAAGGATAATGTCGATTGTGCTTGTTGACAAGGGGTGTTAACTGGGGAAGATGCCTGCAGAGTGGAGATTTCTTCACAAATTGTGTCAATTTTCCTTTTGAAGTGATTAGCAATGTCCTGGGCAGTGAGTGTGTTAGTGGGTGGAAGTGGGGGAGGACGAAGTAGGGAGTTGAAGGTAAAGAAGAGTTGACGGGGACTAGATGAGAAGGTGTTAAAAAGAGTGGTAAAATAGGTCTGCTTGGCTGTGTAGAGGCATAAATTGTATTTATGGAGGGCAGATTTGTATAGGTTGTAGTCTTTGAGAGACTTAATCTTGTGCCACAGATGCTCAAGGGTGCCGCTACGCTTTTTGAGGTTTCTGGTGTCGCCTGATTTTGTGTGTGGTGAGGGGAGCTAGCTCATCCAGGGTGGAGGACAGGGATTTATTGTAGATGGCAGTGGCTTGGTTGGGGAAGGACAGGGGTGAGATGTTTTCATAGAGTAGGTCAGTAGCAGGAAAGAAGTGTTGAGTTGGCGAAGGTTTCTACGGGTGACGGTTAGGCGATTGGAGGGGAGGGTGGTGCAAGACAGGGAGAGAGAGAAACTAATAAGGTGGTGGTCGGAGAGGGGAAAAGGATTGTTGGAGAAGTTGCATGGAGTGCATAGATAGGAGAAGACAAGGTCGAGGGTGTTTCCATCAGTGTGAGTAGGAGCCTGTACCCATTGCTTCAGGTCAAATGAGGAGGTTAGACTAAGAAATTTAGAAGTAGCAGTAGTGTTAGTGTTAACTGGGATGTTGAAGTCACCAAGAAGGATTGTGGGAATTTCAGAAGATAGAAAGTAGGGTAGCCAGGCAGAAAATTCATCGAGGAAAGCTGGCAGTGGTCCAGGAGGCCGATAGATCACAGCAATTCTTAGGGAGGTTGGAGAGAATAGACGTATACAGCGGGCTTCAAATGATGAGAGGGAAAGAGAGGGAGGAGAGTGAAGAACCTGAAAGGTGCTCAGTGGGGATAGGAGTAATCCCACTCCACCTCCCTTGTGTCCATTAGGCCTAGGGGAGTGAGTCCAGAGAAGGCCACCGTGGGAGAGGGAAGCAGGGGAAGAAGAATCGCATTCGTGGAGCCAGGTTTCGGTAATAGCAAGTAGATGAAAGGAATTAGTGACAAATAGGTCATGAACAGCAGTGAGCTTGTTGCAGACAGAGCGGGCGTTCCAGAGGGCATAGGAGAAGGGGAGGTTGATTTTGGGAAGAAGGGGAATGGAGATTAAATTGTGTAGATTGCGACTACTGTTAGAGGGTGTGGGGTGGTGGTGATGGGTGTGGTTAAATGAGAGAGGCCCAGGGTTTGGGGAAATTTCTCCAGAGGCTAGGAGAAGCAGAAGAGAGAGGGAGGCAACATGGGAATATGATTTATATGAGGGAACATGATTGAGCATCCTGGTTTTGTTAGCATGTGGGCTTAGAGTTAGAAAGAGGTGGTGAGTGCAATAATAGGGAGAGGGGGATAAGTGAGGATCATATGTACAGATTGTGGGGTGGGGAAGAGGGCTGAAGAAAAGATAGTTTGAGGAGAGAGGCTGCTATTGTGAAAAGGAGAGGTAAGGTATGCATGTGTCAGAGAGGAAGGTGTGATGTTTTAGAAATGAGGTTACCTGTAGTCTGGTGTTAAAGTAGTTTCTTGTTAGTATGCGCTTTGTGTAAATCGCTGAAGTGCAAGAGCAGAAGTTCCCACTTATTTAAAGAACCCCACTTTTTTGGAAGACCCCCCTGCAATGCTATCTCTCGTAAGCAAAGCTTGGTTTTATACTGTGATGGGTGGGGGTGGAGGTGGACAATTAATCAATTAGGAGATGATATTAGGCGCACAGCTATCACATCAAACTTCTAACACTGCAATCAAAATGCAACAAAGGCCAAGATTGTAAAGATAAGAGAAACCATACATTTAGGTAAGGCTATAGGCTAAATAAACATCATAATGTTAGGAACATGCCTACAGATGTATTTTAAACAGCAGTCACAAAAGCAGATTACCAAAGACACATTTAAGCAGTCATTCTGTGTTCAGTTTAAGGAAGATGAAGCTAGTATAAACAGACATACCAATGTTAAAGGGCATAGGCAAAGGCAGATAGCAATGTTTCAGTTTTTGGGTGGAGTGACCATCAATGCAGACATACCAATGTTAAAGGGCATAGGCAAAGGCAGATAGCAATGTTTCAGTTTTTGGGTGGAGTGACCATCAATGCAGACATACCTGTGAAGAGAGAGAAGAAGCATTCAGATGGATAGATGGATGGATGGCTGCAAGAGCAGAAGTGCCTACTTATTTAAAGAACCTACTTATTGGAAGAACCCCCTGCAGTGCTGAAAGTTGAAAGTTTTTCCTAAGTATGGAGTAAGTATTGATCTGAACGCGATATAGTATTCGCTGGAGAGCCATCTGCTCCCGGGGCTTTGTTTCTAGGTAGCATCTGTATAAGTTTATTAATTTCTTCTTCTGTGATTGGTTTGTTTAGGGTATCCTGGTTCACTGTGGAAAGGTTAATTTTATCGAGAAATTGATTTATATCTGATTTTTGTGGTTGAAAGGTCGTTTTTTCTTTGTTAATATTATACAATTCCTCATAGAAGTCTGCAAAGGCATCTGTTATCTCTTGTGGATTGTAAATAGTTTTCCCTGTTTTATGGTGTACTAATTTCAGTATTTTTTGTTTATTCTGTCTTTGTCTTATTTGTAGGGCTAGGAATTTGGCTGCTCTATTGTTTTGTGAATAGTGGTTTAATTTTAATATATTTAGATATTTTGCTTAATTATTAATTAAATGGGGTCTTAGTTCATTTCTTGACTCATCCAGTTTATGAAGTAGGCGGGTATTAGATGGGTCTTTTTTATGTTCTTTTTCAAATTTGGATATATCTTCGTATAATTGTTTGGTTCCCAGAGATCTTTTTTTTTTTTATCCCTAGAGGCCAGTTGGATCAGTATTCCCCTTGCATATGCTTTATGTGCACACCACATATTCATAGTAGAGGTATTCTCATTATCATTGACGTTGAAGTATTCTTCAAGTCTTTCCTTCATCACCGATAGGGATTTCTCCTGTGACAAGATAAATGTGTTATTTCTTCATAATGAGGAGTTGATTTTTTTTGTCCTAAGTCGATCTTCCAAGTGATCAGGGCATGGTCAGACCACGTTATACTGTGTATACGGGCTTCTTTAACTTTTTGAAGGAGGTGTCTATCAGTGATGAAGAAATCAATTCTGGAATATGTTTTATGCACATTCGAATAAAAAGTAAAATCTTTTTCAGTTGAGTTAAAACATCTCCATAGATCGTGGAGATCTTCCTGTATGAAGATGTTCGATAATCCCCTTCAAGAGGACTGAGCACCTTTGGTGGTGTCTATGTTTGGGACCATCGGGGCGTTTAAGTCCCTGCATGTTATTGCGTTACCCTTTTGGATTTTCTTTATAGCCTTTAGGACTTTTTTTAGGTATTGATGCAGATTCTTGTTCAGGGCATATACTTTTGCTATGGTTATTGTCACGTTGTTGATATTTGCTAACCGGATTGATGTATCTTCCCTGAGTATCAATTTTGGAATTCAGTAGTTGAAAGGAGATTGTGTCTTAATGATTGTTGCTACTGCCTTTTTCTTCTTTCGATTATTTGATATAAAGATATGAGAAAACTTCGGATGTGAGAACTTGGGAGTTTTGTCTCTTGCGAAATGTGTCTCTTGTATACAGAAAATGTTGCTTCCTAGTTTAAGGACATCATTCCATAGGTATCCTTTTGTATGGGATATTAAGACCTTTAACGTTTAGTGACATAATGTTTACATCAGCCATTAGGTTGGCAGATTGCTTTTGAGTATTGCTCTATTACTATTGATAGTGAATTCTTTATGTATTTGTAGGATTTGATTTTGGTGCAACTTCCATATAGCAACATATTGTTCTGGTGATGAACCGTTAATGAAGGAAACGAAAAGGAAAAAAAAATTACTAACTCAAAAAGAGGAACAATAAAAAAGAGAAAGGATTGTTTGAAAATCATTGAGCTCAAAATTGCGCTGTTAGAGCTCCAGTGGGGGTGGAAGAGAACCTGAGAACAGAGATTCCCTGTAAAGTATTTCCTGAGGAATTCTTTTAGTGATTGTTGTAATGGAGTGGAGAAAAAAATTTTCTCATCAGTTTGAAAATAGTCCACTTCTTCATCCATGACTGTGATTCCATTGGGATGTCATTTTCCCCTGGGGGGCATTTGTTGGGACGGATCTCTCTTCATCTGTGGGGAGCAATCCCCAGTTCTTTAGAAGTATTAGCCCTTCCTCCAGAGAGTAGATTGAGAAGGATTTGCTGTTGTGATCTACAATCAATTTAGTAGGAGAGCCCCATTTGTATATCAATTTGTGGTTGAAGAATATTTTGGTGATGGGGATCAAATTTTTCTGAGCTTGTATGGTGGCTTGGGAGAGGTCCGTGAAAAGAAATATTCCAGCATATGGGTCTGGGAGAAGTAAATATTGTCTCGCAAATTGCATTAGCGTGTCTTTAACGTGAAAAAAGTGGATTTTGGCAATTACATCCCTCGGTAGTCTTTTGGGAATATGGGATGGTTTTGGCAACCACTAGCTCTTGTTTTTTGAGGTTAGGAAGCAGATCTATTATAATTTTTTGCAGAAATTGTTTAAGGTCACCATTTTTTATGTTTTCCGGTATACAGCGGAATTTGACGTTATTCTGTCTTGATCTGTCTTCGAGGTCTGTCACTTTAAGTTCTAATTGCTTCATTTCTTCTAAAGCAAAATGGTCATCTGCAAGCTCATTATGTGCTTCCGTGAAATCTATCATTTTACTCTCAATGCAATCCTCTCTCCCAGATCATCAATATCTTTCTTGGTTTTATTTATGCAAGCCTGCATGTCAAGTTGGAGTGCTCCTCTCAGAGACAGTAACATCTCTTTCATATCAGTGTCAATGATGGCCACTCCTGTAGTTGGGAAAGAATTCAGCCTTTCTCCATAGGGGTAAATGGGGCTGTGGTGTCAGATTCCATGCTCTTCTCATTCCCCTGTGTTGCTGAATCAGATAAGCTTTGTTTTCATGAAGCTGCTTGTGTCACTGTGCCTGTCCTTCTGTTTTTCCTTCTGCACACTCTGGCTGCATGTCTGTTTGTGAGGTGTGGGAGGGGCCAGCGCCATCTTGCTTGCTAGGAGACCCGGCCAGGCTAAAAAAACACCTAATTTGCAGGGTTTATCCCACAATTTGCTCTTCCCCATGGGGATGTTTGTGTTCGCCGCTCCTTCTAGGGTTATATTGAGCCCTCAGGATCATTCCTAGTTGCCGATTGTTGCTGCAGGTTCACAGGAGCTCACTTACAATTCATCCATGCACTAGCTCCGACGGACCCGTCCCTCTTATTTACTCTATCTTATAAACATAATAATCTAACATCACAGGCTTTGGCACTGTAGGTCCCCTAGGTCCAGGTCTTCCTCAGCAGTCAGCACATGTCAGTCCTTAAAGCCTTATTTCAGCCACAACAACCCCATTATACAACAAATAAGGCACAGCCTCTTATATCTTTTCAATAATTAAAGAATTCACAGTTTGAGAACGCATGCTATCAGCTATCTACTGTATGTCAAGCTTATATTTAAAGTGATTGTAAAGCTTGGCTTTTTTATCATTATTAAAATAACAAACATGTCATACCTACTTGCTCTGTGTAATGGTTTTGCACAGAGCAGCCCTGATCCTTCTCGGGTCCCCTGTTGGCACTCCTAGCTCTCCCCCCTGCCGAGTGCCCCCATAGCAAGCCACTTGCAATGGGGACACTCATGCCTGCTTGCTCCTGAGCCCCACTCTTTGTGTACATAACACACACAGAGCAGGGCTCGGCCCAACCCCCCAATCCATCGTCACTGACTCTGATTGACAGCAATGGTTGCTGTATCTGAGCCAATGGGGAGCAAAAGAGCCTCGGCTCTCGTGCACATCACTGGATTGGGATCGGTATGCATTTAGGGGGGCTGCAGGGGGGATCTGCATGCATAAGGTTTTTTGCTTTACTGCATAGAATGAGTGTCTTATGGGAAATAAAATCCCGAATATGTCTCATTGCAGTTTGTGTAATCTTATTTTCTTGCTATTCACATCCGTTTCACAGCACGGCTGTTATTTAAGTCTTTGGGAAGCTGCTGATAATGCCTGCAGCTCTCACCTGCTGGCTTTATCATCAATGTCCAATATGTACCTAAAAAATAGAAAACACTTTTTTAGTCCAGAACATAAAAAATACATTAGAAATGACCATAGAAAATGAATGGCCCATACCATACAACTTATGTCAGAGCACCAGCAACTGTGCCAACGTACTTTGAGGCACAATTTTTGGGGCTTTGACATCTGTTGCATTGATTGGGCCCATTGAATTTCTATGGACCTTCAAAGCACTGAATGTGCTTAACCTGCATGGAACAGTGGGAATGGGGGTTTAAAGATGACATCAATGGGCACCATAATGAAGGAGATGGTGGCTATATAAAACAAGCAATGAATAACATGGCACCAGTGTAGGATGTACTATGTGTTTACTCTGTAGACTGCGTCATTTTTTATATTGTAGTGCCCTCTACCATCAGGTAGGTGCTGAGTGTTAGGATTTTTGGTAGGTGAGTTAAATTTAGTCAGGCAGTTTTCAGGCACTTTGCAGGCGCAATTTTTAGCGCTAAAGTGCCTGAAAACCGCCCCAGTGTGAAAGGGGTCCTAAAACGGAGTTCCACTCAAAAGTGGAACTTCCGCTTTAAGACCTCCTCCACAGCTCCTGATGGTGAAACAGAGCTTTTGGGGAGGAGGGGGGTGCGGGCCTCCGATTTTGACAGGTACCCGCAGCCACTTCCGTTCCGGTCACCTGAGGCAATTGGAAGTGAAAGGTCTCCTTTCCCCTCCCTCCCGAAGTCTTTTGGGACACAGGACAGGTCCTAGAAGACACACATGCCTGACAAAGGGGTCCTGCCTGGCTCCGAAACGTTTCACTCTTCTGTGATGTGATCTCTCTTTAACCACTTCAGCCCCGGAAGGATTTCCACCTTTAGGACCGGAGCACTTTTTGCGATTCGGCACTGCTTCGCTTTAACTGACAATTGTGCGGTCGAGCGACGTTGTACCCAAATGAAATTGGCGTCATTTTTTTAATACAAATAGAGCTTTCTTTTGGTGGTATTTGATCACCTCTGCGTCACTTCTGGTCACCGCTATAAACAAACAAAGAGCGACAATTTTGCAAAAAAACAATATTCCTTGCTTTTTGCTAAAATACAAATCCAAAAAAAATATAGTAAAACATATTTATTCATCAGTTTTGGCCGATATATACTTATACTTACCTCATGTTTTTGGTTAAAAAAAAAAATCGCAATTGGCGTATAATGATTGGTTTGCGCAAAAGTTGCCGCATTTACAAACAATGAGAATTCATTTACAGTGGGGATCTAAAGTTTGGGCACCCCAGGTAAAAATTTGTATTAATGTGCATAAAGAAGCCAAGGAATGATGGAAAAATCTCCAAAAGGCATCAAATTACAGATTAGACATTCTTATAATATGTCAACAAAAGTTATATTTTATTTCCATCATTTACACTTTCAAAATAACAGTAAACAAAAAAATGGCGTCTGCAAAAGTTTGGGCTCCCTGCAGAGTTAATATCTTGTACTGCCCCCTTTGGCAAGTATCACAGCTTGTAAACGCTTTTTGTAGCCAGCCAAGAGTCTTTCAATTCTTGTTTGAGGTATCTTTGCCCATTCTTCCTTACAAAAGTCTTCCAGTTCTTTGAGATTTTTTGAGTCTGTCACGCACTGCTCTTTTAAGGTCTATCCATAGATTTTCAATTATGTTGAGGTCAGGAGATTGTGAAGGCCATAGCAAAACCTTCAGTTTACGCCTCTTGATGTAATCCCCCGTGGATTTCGAGGTGTGTTTAGGATCATTATCCATTTGTAGAAGCCATCCTCTCTTTAACTTCAGCTTTTTCACAGATGGCATCAAGTTACCATCCAAAATTTGCTGAAATTTTATTGAATCCATTTTTCCTTCTACTCGTGAGATGTTCCCTGTGCCACTGGCTGCAATACAACCCAAAGCATGATTGATCCACCCCCATGCTTAACAGTTGGACAGAGGTTCTTGTCATTAAATTCTGTGCCCCTTCTTCTCCAAACGTACCTTTGCTCATTCCGGCCAAAAAGTTAAATTTTAACCTCATCGGTCCACAGAACTTGTTTCCAAAATGCATCAGGCTTGTCTATATGTTCATTTTCAAAGTTCAAACGCTGATTTTTGTGGTGATGACGTAGAAGAGGTTTTCTTCTGATGACTCTTCCATGAAGACCATATTTGTACAAGTATTTCTTTATAGTGGCATAGTGTACCACAACTCCAGTGTCTGCCAGATCTTTCTGGAGGGATCGTGCAGTCAAACGTGGGTTTTGAATTGTTTTTCTCACAATCCTGCGAGCTGTTCTGTCTGATATTTTTCTTGGTCTTCCAGATCTTGGTTTAACTTCCACTGTTCCTGATGACTGCTATTTCTTAATTACATTCCGAACAGAGGATATTGACATCTGAAAACACTTTGCTATCTTCTTATAGCCTTCTCCAGCTTTGTGAGCGTCAACTATTTTCAGTTTTAGGTTTCTAGACAACTGCTTAGAAGATCCCATGGTGATGATTGTTGGGGCAAGGTCAGATGAGTCTGGGCATTTAAAACCTTTGAGATTGACATCACCTAGTCTTCCCAGATGATGATTGAGAACAATCCATGACACTGGCAGGTCTCGGTCTGAGTAGACTGGAACGGGGTTGTTAGTAGTGGTACCCTAGAAGATTCGTCAACAGATCTTTGGATTTTGACTTTTATCAACTGCGAGTGTTTCGACCTCTTCCGATATTCTTCTATCGTTTCACAAAAGTCTACAGTTATAGGAGACAAGCCTTACATTAATTCTTTATCGTCAGTAGTCCTTGTCACCTTCAATTTGGTTCTAGACCTTCTGGTTCTTTTTATAGTCTGTCTTGTCGAGCGTCCTAACACTCTTTTTGTTAAGTTT
>BLSH010067664.1:1171833-1188893 GCA_018402905.1 Glandirana rugosa | reverse complement strand
CTTCTCCAAACGTACCTTTGCTCATTCCGGCCAAAAAGTTCAATTTTAACCTCATCGGTCCACAGAACTTGTTTCCAAAATGCATCAGGCTTGTCTATATGTTCATTTGCAAAGTTCAAACACTGATTTTTGTGGTGAGGACGTAGAAGAGGTTTTCTTCTGATGACTCTTCCATGAAGACCATATTTGTACAAGTATCTCTTTATAGTGGAATAGTGGACCACAACTCCAGTGTCTGCCAGATCTTTCTGGAGGGATCGTGCAGTCAAACGTGGGTTTTGAATTGTTTTTCTCACAATCCTGCGAGCTGTTCTGTCTGATATTTTTCTTGGTCTTCCAGATCTTGCTTTAACTTCCACTGTTCCTGATGACTGCCATTTCTTAATTACATTCCAAACAGAGGATATTGACATCTGAAAATGATTTGCAATCTTCTTATAGCCTTCTCCAGCTTTGTGAGCGTCAACTATTTTCAGTTTCAGGTTTCTAGACAACTGCTTAAAAGATCCCATGGTGCTGATTGTTGGGGCAAGGTCAGATGAGTCTGGGCATTTAAAACCTTTGAGATTGACATCACCTGGTCTTCCCAGACGATGATTGAGAACAATCCATGACACTGGCAGGTCTCAGCCTTGCAAAGGGTCAGTGCATGCTATAAATTCTGCAGGGTGCCCAAACTTTTGAAGACGCCATTTTTTTGTTTTCTGTAATTTTGAAAGTGTCAATCATGGAAATAAAATCTAACTTTTGTTGACATATTATAAGAATATCTAATCTGTAATTTGATGCCTTTTGGAGATTTTTCCATGTTTCCTTGGCTTCTTTATGCACATTAATACAATTTTTTACCTGGGGTGCCCAAACTTTCTATCCCCACTGTATGGGGTTTTTATTTATTTTTTACCTTTTACTAGTAATGGCAGCGATCTGCGATTTTTAGCGGTACTGTGACATTGCAGCGGATATGTCGGACACTTTTGACACTTTTTTGGGAACATTGACATTTGTACAGAGATCAGTGCTATGAAAATGCACTGATTACTGTGTAAATGTCATTGGCAGGGAAGGGGTTAGCACTAGGGGGCGTTCAAAGGGTTAACTGTGTTCCCTGGGAGGTGTTACTAACTGTATGGGGGCTGGGCTGAGTGGGGTAGGAGAGTGATCGCTGCCCCCATATACAGGAAGCATGCAATCACACTCCTTCTCCCCTGTCAGAACAGAGATCTGTGTGTTTACACACATGGATCCCGTTCTTTCACTGCGGGGGGGAGTGATCACAGGTAGCCAGTGGACATCAAGTCCGCCCTACCCGCTCCCTGGCTCCCCCCTCTACACAGATCTTGCAGCCACTGTCAGGTGATGCCGATAGTGAACCATGTTGCCGCCATCAATCCACGGCGGGCAATCGGCAACTGGTTACATAAAGAATCTTTAGACAGTGATCCACAGTGTGCTGGCAAATATGTACACAGGTCCTAGAAGACTTCGGGACCAATCATGGCGTGCATGTGCAGTGGGTGCCCGGCTGTGAAGCCGCTGGCTGTCATGGTTGGGTCTCTACAGTTGCTATGACGACATCACAGAGCGGTGGGGAAGAGGAGAGAGGCAGCGAGCGGCCTCATCGCTGGATCGTAGGACAGGTGAGTGGCTGTTTATTAAAAGTCAGGAGCAGTGGCGGCTCCTCCATAGAGGGTGCTAGTGCGCCGCCCCCCCCCCCACTGATCCTTCTAAACAAAAAGTGCGCCGGTATATGGCTGCCCAGCTTTTTTTGTGAGATTTGCTGGTTAACCTGTGAAAAGCAGCCTAAGCTCCACCTTGTGGTTAGAAATGTAATATAAAATATGTTTATATAGGTAAGAAGGTAAAGAGGTAAGGAGATAAGTGTACAAACAAGGTCCATAAAGACATGAATGAGCGAGATTGGGGTGGAGGAACATGACTGGCCTGCACAGAGTCCTGACCTCGAACCAATAGAACACATATGGGATGAATTAGAGCGGAGACTGTGAGACAGGCCTTCTCGTCCTAACATCAGTGCCTGACCTCATAAATGCGCTTCTGGAAGAATGGTCAAACATTCCCATAGACACACTCCTAAACCGTGTGGACAGCCTTCTCTGAAGAGTGGAAGCTGTTATAGCTGCAAAGGGCGGGCCAACTCAATATTGAACCCTACGGACCAAGACTGGGATGCCATTAAAGTCCATGTGTGTGTAAAGGCAGGTGTCCCAATACTTTTGGTAATATAGTGTATATGACTCCATACACCATCATTTAACGTGAATAAAGTGCATATGTGCATTTTAAAAATGAATGAATATTTAAGTAAAGATGCAAAAATTCAAAATCCAAATTTCCGAAGATTCCATGAAATTTGGACTTTGAAATTTTGGTTGGACTTTTTTGCACTTTTATTTAAATATTTATTCAATTTTTCATGCACTTTATTCACCTTAAATGATGGTGTATGGAATCACATATGTTTATTAATTTTTATGAACACTTTATGAATTGTCGTATGAATCCATTTATTCACTGAGTTGATCAATTTGATATAATATGTATTTTTATTTGTTTTTAAGAAACAGGGCATCCATTTTTTAACCATAAGCTAATAAATGAACCAGAGAAATATATACAAGTGTTACTTTGAAGCTGAACTCCAGTCTTACCTTAATTCTTGCACAGTTGTACAGGTTCCTCTCCGATATTAAAAGTTGCTTACTCTAATTTCATTGCACACTGTGAGCTTTTTATGCAGTAAGTCAAATAAAGCTCACCTCATTTCCTGCCTGGAGGATGCCCAGCATCATCTAGCTCTTTGTTCTTCAGCCTTACTGTCCCTTAGAGGCGTATCTAGTGAAAATGGCGCCTATGGCAAGCACTGAAACTGCACCCCTGTCAAAATATTTGAAACCCATCTTTCAGATTACAGTGTATAGATCGCACAGAGCTCACTCTAGAAATATAAATATATATGGGATAGTGGGAAGTATAATACGGAGTAATGTTAAAGATCACACAGAGCTCTATGGGAGATGGTAGAACATAAAATGTATAGGATGACACAGAAATATATAGGGGGGATAGTGGGAAGTATAACCTGCAGATCTCTATGGGAGAAGGGGGATGATAGGAGGTATTATAGACAGTCATATATAGATTTAACAGTACTCTATGGGCGGTGGTAGGGGGTACTGTACGGGTGTATGCAGTAATCTATAGAGGACATGAGAATGTCTATACGGAGTGATGTGTAGGGTGATATATGGGGCAGTGTAAGGTCCGGTATATAGGCGGAGTGCTAGCAGGCAGCACAGACACACACTCTGACCTCCGCTATCACCGAGGACAGGCTGGACACACTCACCCGGCAGCTCGTCTCCGTCCCCCCCGGCTGCTGTCATCTTGATCCCGGGCAACCAGCATTGAGCAACCCGCACAATCGCATGGCCCGCCCCTTCCTGTTACCCCACCCACAGCCGTCCAGCGGCCAGATTATTATTGCTGGGATCCTTCCCACAAGAGTGACAGAGAGTGGGGGCCATGAGTTTCCAAGACAACCGCGCAAGGAAATGCCCACTCTGCAAGCAGACATTGGCAGACAGGCAGTGCAAAGAGAGCAAAGAGCGCAGTCAGGGGCCACAGACAGAGTAGGGTTTGTTTTTTTCGTGTAGGGGCCCATGCCATAGCTGCCAAACCTTAGATATGCCACTGCTGTCCTCTTTCCTTCTTTGGATTACAGTTGTTTCAATCCCGGAGACTCAGCATCACATATGGGCTTTACCACAGCATCCTGTTTTTTAGGAAGCTATGTACAGTACCCTACTGGCTCCTCCCACTAGTCATGATATCCCTGTATTGCATAGAAAAGCACAGAGACCTAATGAGGATGTCACTGTGTCTAATATTAGTATTAGATTTTTTTAGCTTGCCGATTGGGGGGGTGGGGGGTGGGGGGGTGGACCAGCGAAGGCAAAATATAAGCAGATTAAAGTTCAGCTTTAAAAATATACTTGTAGATCATGGCCCAAGGCTGTGTGTTTTTCATCTTTAAAATGAGAAAAAAAGATATTTTCTCCCTTCACGGTAAAGAACTGTCTTTACAACCCTGCCCTGTGACATATAAAGTAAAGCAGACCATTCCATCGCTGGCTGAAGAGGAAGTGTAGATCTTAAATCTGGTTTAAGCTTATTATTTTCCACTTATTTTAAACATTTGAAGCAGTAAATTTATAGCTTTCATCGTCCTAACCGATCTCATATTCTGTGTAACAAAAGTAAATATTAAAAATAAAAACAGCCTTCGTGGGAAGTGAATAATTTTTCAGTTTCTGCATTTTCAATTATCATTTTCATTGGAATGAATCACTTACTTTTTTTTTTTTTCTTTTCATTTGAAAACAGTTTAACTTCCCTTTCCCCCACGGGCCCATAATTTTGATTTATAAATACGGTTAGGCCGAAAGGAAGTTTTAAGTGTGTGTTCTTGCAAAAGGGTTTTTGTTGTTGCAAAATTTTTTCT
Organism: Glandirana rugosa; assembly: GCA_018402905.1. Classification (NCBI taxonomy): domain Eukaryota; kingdom Metazoa; phylum Chordata; class Amphibia; order Anura; family Ranidae; genus Glandirana; species Glandirana rugosa. The sequence continues at coordinate 1,184,368 of BLSH010067664.1, read as the reverse complement.
CCCTTTTTTTTTTTTTTTCAAAAACATCTCAAGCGCATTAGCCGAGCCGGAGGCCTTAGGAAAACAAGGCCTCACAAACAGAGCATCTGTCTATTCATTTAGATTGCCGTCTCATCTTACTCTTAACTGACTTCTAATAAATTATGTTTTCATTTCTGCATCTTAAATACATTTTAGGGGATCAAGCTGTCGTTCCGTACAGTTCCATAAATCAATAGGGCACAGAAACTCACAATCGGATCCTAAAATGCTATTAAATTAACTGTGCGCTATCGTAAATTAGGCCCTATTTCGCAAATCTCTTTTCAGCAACTGTGGCTGCCAGGTATTTAACCCTAGCGAGCTATGGTCCGCCAAGGTCAGAGTTTGGCAAGGCATGCTGGGAATTAAAGGATCACTACATTAAAGACGGAAACCTAAATGTAACCTTTCAGGTTGGAAATATGGGTGCAGCCGTGGCTGAATTGTTCTTTAGTGTGCAACCGTGTGGTCATTATTTTTATCCTTATTCACCAAGTGTTGGTTCACCTAAATGTGATATTTTCGTGTAGCTAGATGCTGGGCTACAGCAATATGGAGAAGGAGACGTTGGGATTGATTTACTAAGGGCGAATCCACTGTGCACTTCAAGTGCACTTGCAAGTGCAATTTCTCTAGATCTGAGGGGAACATGCAAGAAAATAAAAAACAGCATTTTTGCTTGCACATGATTGGATCCCCATGCTTGCCTGTGCATGACTCTCGACGGGTGGTGCATCTGGGGTGCCTCTGGCCCTTTAGTCCATTCTGGAGTTACATCTGGACCATCCAGGTTTTGTGGGGACGTGTGCTGCAATTGACCTATTATTGTCTCTATCTTACTATGTAAGTGATTGTTATTATCTCTTACAAGATTGTTACAAAAGTCAAATGAGTAATAAAGAAAGTGTTTTAATTCATTCTATGTTTCTATGCATTGACATGATTGTATTTATTTCACTAGATTGCTACTGAGGGCTCCAGACGAAGCATTCATCTGCGACGCGAAACGAGTAGAGCCTCCCCAAGTTTCTATGCTCTGGTGGTTTGAATCCCCTTGTATTTCCTTTTTTGTGCATTTATGACACACCTCTAAGGTTATATTATTATTCTGCCAATTTGGTTTATGGGATTCACCCCGGGCTGTTAACGCTATATCTATGCGTGCAGGTGCACTCTCCCCTCTCATCTATCCTACCCAACCTGGGTCCATGGATGGTTAGAGGAGATTGGTGCAACTTAACATGTCGTGTATATGATGCTTGGATTATCTATATATTTTTTAATGAGCATTTATATTTTGTATAAAGCCTTTGGGCATACATTGTAACAAATAAAGTATTGTTTTTATTATAACGCATGCTTGCAAAGTCCATGTTTTTTGCTATTCTATGTAGTTCCTTGATGATTAGGATGTGGCATGCTTTTATTATATAGCCGTCCCCAGTCCCACACTGGCAAGGACTGGCTGAACACTTCCCCTTCCCTCCAATTTTCCAATATCTGTTCATGATTGGATGATAGAAATCAGCAGAGCTTCCCCTCATTTCAGATCTTCCCTTCAGATCTACAGCGACTGCACTTCGAAGTGCATTTGTAGTGCACAGTGGATTTGCCTTTTGTAAATAACCCCCTCCACCCAATTTGCCTTTAGTAGATCAACCTATTTGCCTTTAACCACTTACCAACCGGAAGGTTTTGCAGCTTTAGGACCAGAGCACTTTTTGCGATTCGGCGCTGCGTCGCTTTGACTGACAATTGCGCGGTCGTGCGATGTTGTACCCAAACAAAATTTGCGTCCTTTTTTCCCCACAAATAGAGCTTTCTTTTGGTGGTATTTGATCGCCTCTGCGTCATTTCTTATCGCCGCTATAAACAAAAGAAGTGCGACCATTTTGCAAAAAAACCCAAATTTCTTACTTTTTGCTAAAATTCAAATCCAAAAAAAAATATAAAAAAACATTTTTTTTCACTGTTTTTGGCCGAATTATATAATTCCTCATATTTGCGATAAAAAAAATTGCAATCGGCGTTTATTGATTGGTTTGCGCAAAAGTGGCCACGTTTACGGATGGTGAGAATTAATTTCTGGGGTTTTTATTTTTTTTTTATTTTTTACTAGTAATGGCGGCGATCTGCGATTTTTAGCGGTAATGCGATATTGGGGGGGACATGTCGGACCATTTTGACACTTTTTTGGGACCAATGACATTTATTCAGCGATCAGAAATTTAAATGTCCACTGATTACTGTGTAAATGTCATTGGCAGTGAAGGGGTTAACCTGCAGGGGGCGATCTAGGGGTTAATAGTGTTCCCTGGGTGTGTTCTTACTGTGGGGGGGTTGGGCTAACATGGGCACGAGAGATCTAACTGATCCCAGTGACTGGGATCAGTAGATCTCTCATGCCCCACTGACAGGGCGGGGAACCGCCGTGTTTACATCGGCGGTTCCCCGTTCTTTTCCCTGTAGCCGCTCATCGCGGCTCGCCGGCGGACATCAGGTCTGCCCGAGCCGCGGGCACACTCCTCAGGAGTGCGGCGGGTGTGTGCGCGCGCCGCCGGCGGCGCGCGCGCCACCTGGTGGCCAAAATGCGAATCGCTGCTTATTTACGTCGATTCGCGTCCAGCTCCCCGACTGCCGCCGTGAAAAGACGGCGCGCGGTTGGGAAGCAGTTAATCCTTCTCTCCCTCTTCTGAGATACTGATGTGTATGCTGCATCATCCTCAGGAGCCAGCAGAGGGAGAGCTAAAGCCAAGCAAGCCAGTAGACCTCTGTGCAGAGCGCTGAGAATCCTGGGAGTGGTAGTTTGAGATGGCATAAAATAGGACGAAAAAGAAAGGGTGGGAGGAGGGACCACACGAAGGGGGCCCTCTAACATTTGGACATAAACGTCCAGTACCACATCCTTTCAAAGAAAGTGCACAAAAAGACCCTATAGACCAAGGTTGGACTGGGACAAAAATTTGGCCCTGGACTTCATCCAGACATCCCACTTTAATTTTACAAACACGCACAAAACAATACATAAACTATACTGAATTGCGCAAAAAAAAAAGTAAAAAAATTCCACTATTGGGCATAGGACAGGGCATAGCCACACCAGTGCCCATTAATGCAGCCTGATCAGTGCCCATTAATGCAGCCACACCAGTGCCCATTAATGCAGTCTCACCAGTGCCCATTAATGCAGCTACTCAGGTGCCCATTAATGCAGCCACACTAGTGCCCATCAGCGCAGTCTGGTCAGTGCTCATCAGCGCAGCCACACCAGTGCCCATTAATGCATCCTGATTAGTGCTCATTAATGCAGCCACACCAGTGCCCATTAATGCAGCCTCACCAGTGCCCATTAATGCAGCCTCACCAGTGCCCATTATTGCAGCCACACCAGTGCCCATTAATGCAGCCACACCAGTGCCCCTTAATGCACCCTGATCAGTGCCAATTAATTCAGCCACACCAGTGTCCATTAATGCAGCCTCACCAGTGCCCATTAATGCAGCCACACCAGTGCCTATTAATGCAGCCTGATCAGTGCCCATTAATGCAGCCACACCAGTGCCCATTAATGCAGCCTCACCAGTGCCCATTAATGCTGCCTCACCAGTGCCCATTAATTGCAGCCACACCAGGGCCCATTAATGCAGCCTCGTCAGTGGCCATTAATGCAGCCTCACCAGTGCCCATTAATGCAGCCACACCGGTGCCCATTAATGCAGCCACATCAGTGCCCATTAATGCAGCCACACCAGTGCCCATCAGCGCAGCCTGATCAGTGCTTATCAGCGCAGCCACTCCAGTGCCCATTAATGCAGCCGCACCAGTGCCCATTAATACAGCCTGATCAGTTTTCATTAATGCAGCCGCACCAGTGCCCATTAATGCAGCCACACCAGTGCTCATTAATGCAGCCACACCAGTACCCTTTAATGCAGCCTCATCAGTGCCCATTAATACAGCCACACCAGTGCCCATTAATGCAGCCACACCAGTGCCCATTAGTGCAGCCTGATCAGTGCCCACCAGCGCAGCCTGATCAGGGCTCATCAGCGGAGCCACACCAGTGCCAATTAATGCAGCTACACCAGTGCCCATTAATGCAACCTGATCAGTGCCCATTAATGCAGCCTGATCAGTGCCCATTAATGCAGCCTCACCAGTGCCCATTAATGCAGCCTCACCAGTGCCCATTAATGCAGCCTTACCATTGTCCATTAATGCAGCCACACCTGTGCCCATTAATGCAGCCACACCAGTGCCCATTAAAGCAGTTTGATCAGTGCCCATTAATGCAGCCAGACCAGTGCCCATTAATGCAGCCACACCAGTGCCCATTAATGCAGCCTGATTAATGCCCATTAATGCAGCCACACCAGTGCCCATTAATGTAGCCTGATCAGTGCCCATTAATGCAGCCACATCAGTGCCCATTAATGCAGCCTCACCAGTGCCCATTAATGCAGCCTCACCAGTGCCAATTAATGCAGCCACACCAGTGCCCGCTAATGCAGCCTGATCAGTGCCCATAAATGCAGCCTGATCAGTGCCCATTAATGCAGCCACACCAGTGCCCATTACTGCAACTTCACCAGCGCCCTTTAATGCAGCCTCACCAGCGCCCATTAATGCAGCCTCACCAGTGCCCATTAATTCAGCCTGATCAGTGCCCATCAACGCAGCCACACCAGTGCCCCTTAATGCAGCCTCACCAGTGCCAATTAATTCAGCCTCACCAGTGCCCATTAATGCAGCCTGATCAGTGCAGCCACACCAGAGCCCATTGATGAAGCCTGATCAGTGCCCATTAATGCAGCCACACCAGTGCCCATTAATGCAGCCTCACCAGTGCCCATTAATACAGCCACACCAGTGCCCATCAGCGCAGCCTGATCAGTGCTCATCAGCGTAGCCACACCAGTGCTCATTAACGCAGCCTGATCAGTGCCCATTAATGCAGCCTCACCAGTGCACATTAATGCAGCCTGATCAGGGCCCATCAGTGTTAGTCCCCACTCTCCCCCAGTACCTGGTCTGGGTAGTTCTTCTACCTAGGTCCCGGCTGCAGGTGGTTACTCTGCAGCTCGGAGCCTGGGGGAGAGGTGAGTGGGCGGGTGATTAGAAAGAAAACTTCTCCTGGTCTCCCCTGTGTTCAGCGGGGGCCGGGGGACAGAGAGCGGACTATTTCATTACTTTCAGCTTTAGGCGGATTAATCCGCCGCAGCGCTCCCAGTGGCTCCAGTGTAGTGCGCTGCGGCAGTTTAATCCACTAAAATCCGGAAGTGAAGAAATAGTCCACTCTCTGTCCCCCGACCCTGCTGAACACAGGGGGCTCTGAGAAGTTTTTTTTCTAAACAGCTGCACAACGGGGGATTTGTTTATTGCTGGACAGGGTATGGGAGTCCTTGCTAGCTCTGCCTCAGCTCCGCTGTCACTCTAACCGGCCCACTGAGCCATTGACTCCTGGTAGTCCCAATGGCCAGTACATTTTTGCTATAGATTAATTTAAGGACTTTGACGGTACCAATTGATTAAAAAATGTGTTGTATAAAGTTTAAAGTTTAAAATCATTGAAACATTTCATAAGGACATAGCATAATAACGGAAAATTGTTATCAAATACTTACCGTAATTTTCCTTTCCAGGCTCTGCCCCAATGCAGCACGACCTCGGGTCAACCCTGCCCCTTGACCCCGTATAGGACATCCCTAAACTAGCTTTATAAAAGGCAGGCAGAACCTGGTAATGGTGTTCTGTTACTAGCTTGTGATGGTCCAGGGAGGGTGTGTGCTGCCATGGGGCAGAGCCAGGAAAGGAAAATTACGGTAAGTATTTGATAACAATTTTCCGTTTTCCTGGCTCAGCCCCATGTCAGCACGACCTCGGGACTTAACTAGCACACACCAAGGGAGGGCAGACAAACCCCAAAAATTCCACAAACATCAGGTGCTGCTCAAGGTAAATTTATTAACATCTGGACAAGGCAGAAGACAGTATAGAAGTTCCAACGACACCAATAGAACGGGAGGCGACATCCAGCTTGTAATGCTTGATAAAGGTGTTGGGAGAACTCCAGCTCGCTGCTCTACAAACCACATCCACCAGAACCTTGCACCCAGCAGCCCAGGAGGATGAGACCGCTCTGGTTGAGTGAGCGCGGATTTCTTGTGGAGAGGGGAGATCCTGGAGGGAATATGTTGCCTGAATTGCCTTAACTACCCAGGACGAAATAACTCTCTGGGATGCAGGTATCCCTTTCTTGGGACCATTTGGATATAGGAATAGGATCAAGGGGAGATCCCACTTTGGGAATATCGGATGAACCGGTGGACGTAACTTCATCGCTGCCTTCAGAAACCTTATCACTAGCGGATCTTTTGCCCAAGGCATGTCCGCCAGGGCTATGATTGCCGAGATTTGAACCTTTAAGGTGTTGTAGCTCAGGCCTAAGTCCAGACCTGATTGAAGAAAGCCCAAGATATCCGATACGGAAGGAGATCTAAATGAAAACCCCTGCTGGGAAGCAAACACTTAAAACTTTTTCCACACCCGATGATATGTATTGTTAGTAGATACCTTCCTTGCTGCCATCAAGGTCGCTACAATCCCGTCTGAAAAATTTAGGCCACTGAGTCTTTCCCGTTCAACTGCCAAACAGTCAAGACCAGACGGGCCAGATTGGGGTGATACTGGCCGTTCTGCAGAAGCAGGTCCCTGGTCTGAGGCAATCTGACTGGGGGGCAGTCCGCCAGGTGCCAGAGAAGGGAAAACCATGGCCTCATTGGCCAGAATGGAGCAATCACTATGGCTTGAACCTCTTCCTCCATGATCTTCAGCAGACACCTGAGGATCAGGGCCGTAGGCGGGAATACGTATACCTGGCCGAAATTCCACCTCTGGGAGAGCGCGTCCTGACCCAGCGCTTGCGGGAAGTAGTACCGGGAAAAGAATCGTGGTACCTGGCAGTTGACTGGAGTTGCCATGAGATCCACCTCGGGTACCCCCCCACTGAAGAAAGATTTCCTCCAGATATTTCGGATTCAACATCCATTCTGTATTGTCGGAAAACTTGCGACTCAGGAGGTCTGCCCTTGTATTCTGAATACCCGGAAGATACGCTGCTGTCAAGTCTATGGGATGTCTCTCGGCAAGGTTGAAAATTTCTGCGGCCACCTGAAGGAGTGATAAACTCTTCGTTCCTCCCTGTCTTGCTACATAGGACACTGCCGTCCTGTTGTCCATTAGGAACTTCACTCTCTTGCCCGGATTACAGGTAGAAATGACCTCAGTGCCTCCCTGGCTGCTCCCAGCTCCAACAGATTGGAAGAAGAGCAAACTTGAGGTGGCCATCTTCCCTGGGTCTTCAACCCTTGGCAATGAGCTCCCCAACCCTGGAGGCTGGCATCCGATGTAATTGTTATCCAATCCCCCAGGTTGATGGACCTGCCTCGGGCTAGATTGTCTTTTACCGACCACCAATGAAGATCGCTTCGGATAGATTGAGGGATATGTATCCTTTGATGCAGTGAGTCGTGGCGCCACTGGCTGAGAAGACAAAATTGGAACCTTCTTGTATGCCACTGGGCCCAGGGCAACGCCGGAATACAGGCCATCAGAGACCCCAAAAAACTCATAGCCCTGCCCAACATGATCCCGGTGCTGTACCAACAGAGCTTCAGACCATGCCAGAAACAGCACGTCGTCCAAGTAATGGAAGACTCTAATTCCTTGCTGACGAAGATAGGCGATCACCGTCACCAGGACTTTCGAAAATGCCCTGGGAGCGGAGCTGAGTCCAAATGGAAGGCATTGGAACTGAAAATGCTCGCCTGCATATACAAACTGCAGAAAGCGCTGATGAGCGCTGGCGATTGGAATATGGAAATAAGCATTTTCCAGGTCCACTGATATCATCCAGTCGCCTCGGCAGATCACTGCTGTGATGGTTTTTAGGGACTCCATCCAGAATGACTGAGGCGTTAGAAAGGAGTTTAACTTTTTAAAATCCAACACCGGACGCCATCCGCCTGATGACTTCTGAAAGACCACCTCCAGTGTTTTACCAAAAAGGGTGCCTCCAGAAAAGGGGATAGAACATAAAGCCTGCTTAGACGCCGAGTCCGCGGACCAGTGCTTCAGCCAAAGAGCCGTTTAGCCGTGACCGAGTGTCCCATGAGTAAACCTCACCAAATCGACAGCTGCCTCTGCCAGGAATTCCTCTGACAACTTCAGGTCTTGCACACTTGCTGAGAGAACCTCTTCCTCCGATCGAGTATCCAGAGACAACTCTATATTCGCAGAACAGACCTTTGTTGCTCTAGCAACTGAGGTCAGAGCCACCGCCGGTCTGCAAGTGGCCCCTGCTGTGGTAAATACCGTCTTCAACTCAGAGTCGGCTTTCCGTTCCATAGCGTCCTTAAAGGAAACAGTCTCTTCCAGGGGCAAAGTGATATACCTGGCGAGACGCTGCACGGACGCATCCACCCTGGGGGGCGTATGCCAAGAATCCACCTCTGACTGCTTGAACGGGTATAATTTGTGTATCCTGTTTTGTAAAGGTGGCTTCCGGTCGGGCTTTGACCACTCTTCCTCTATGAGGTCCTTAATTTCCGTAATAAAAGGGAATTTTGGGAGTTCCTTTTTTAAATTCGGATAGTACCTTTTCGGTTCTTGAGGAACGAATATGACTCCAAAGCATCGTGACCCCCTACTGATTCCACATCCGAACCCGAATCGACCACACCCAGTGAGCCGTGGCGCCACTTGAATGGCTTGTCTGACTTCTGCCTCCCTGAAACAAGGTTCACAGAGGCATTTAGCGGGTAATGCTTTTGCCCCACAGGCCCAACACGATTCGGAAACTCCCTCCACCGGAGGCGCCTGGTTGCTGGCCTGCCTATTAGACGGTCCCGGGGAGCCCGATTAGGGGCTGATCTGGACATGGTGGCGTTTAGACTTGGCCTTTGAGTGCGGAGGCTTGGGAGAAAGAGAGTGATGATCGCTAGAGGAAGAAATTGTCCTCTTCCGATTCCTGAGCGATTCCTGTAATAAGGGAATAACACCGACCTGTCAGTAGTGCATACAATCAAAGCATATGACAGAAATCCTCAGAAGTCCCTTACCTTTCCACAGACTTCAGTGCCTCTTGACCTGGTGAACTCATCCTGGGCTAGGGAGAAATGAACAGGAAGGCAAGGCTTACTTTCCCCCTGTAACTGTCTGTAAAAACCCCCCATAGAGCATTACCCAGCCTGACACTCACCAGGAAGGTGCAAGATAAAACAACACCTAAGCAGCAATTTCTTATGGAGACCGTCAGTAGCGCTTCAAGAACATCAAAGGCAATCATTAGGCATGTGAGATAAAGAGCAGACGCTTACCTCCCCCCATTCCTCTGCTCACCAAGCAGGGAAGACTAGAACGTTCACCGCAACTGACAACCACACTGAAGCTGACTCCAGCCTGGGTTTTTAAAATCCCAGCCACCCCCACGAACCGGCCAATAAGGCGCGGCCATTCAACGGCCAATCAGATCCGCTCTGCCCGGCCAATCGGTGTGATGACGTCATGCACATGCGCCGCCGACCCCTTCCTGTCAGTGGAACGCAGGAAGGGGAAGCAGAGCCGAGGAGGAGAGGGGAATGGCGACCAGGAGGAGACTCCTGCGTTCCAACTGCCACTGACAGTAACCCCAAGGAATGACACCAGGGAAATTGCAGCTAATGCAAATAAAAAGATCAGAGAAGCCCAGAGGGAGACACATGACAGGGATCCATGAGCCCACCAAATACCTCAGCCCAGGATGGTCGGGACTTTGCGCGACTGACGGCAATTATGCCTGCGCTCCTCTCTGGCACCAAGAGAGTCCAAATTTGGGGGCTTTACCACCCACAAGGGACCTTCCACCACAGGGACAGAATGGCAGGAGCCCAGGAACGTCCGGAGCAAGGACAGAATAAGAACACCATCACCAGGTACTGCCTGCCTTTTATAAAGCTAGTTTAGGGATGTCCTATACGGGGTCAAGGGGCTGGGTTGACCCGAGGTCGTGCTGCCAGGGGGCTGAGCCAGGAAATATAATTCCATATACAAGGTTGTATTTATACTACACAGTATAGAGATAGATCATCAACCCTAGTGGGATCGGGTGATGAAGTAGCTTGCTGCGACTTCTGACGAAGTTACGTTTCACTGATCACTTACAGTCGAGCTCTCAGTATATGTAAACATCAGCATAGACGCTGTCAAACATTATTCATCAGCTGTTGCCAATTCCCTTGGTTGATGGGTAGTCCAAAAGGGGCCTCGTCCATATGTCATCAAGGCTTAAATCGCCAACATGTGTAATATGATTAGCTATCTGGTAAATAACATCTCAAAAGGGTAATCGGTGTCGTCCAAGGGTGATGGGCCGGCTGCTAATAAGGGGAGGGATGGGCCTTCTCTGTCAAGTGATAGTATGACTCCTAAGGACTCCTAAGGAGGTAGAAGAGACTGCCAGTTGGTTTTATGCTCTACATCTTTCAAAAACTGGGATATCAGTCTTAGATGGACTGATCATTTAATAAGTGGAATTTGTTCAAGGAGTCAGTCACTTTGAACACCCAATCATGTGCGGAGCAATTTTTAAAAAAATACGAAGCTTTGTTGCACATGATTGGATGACCGAAGTGAAAAATGTACTTCTTTTGTAAAAATGCTGTAAAAAAACAACCATAAAGCTTAAAGTGTTTGTTACCCCAAAAATGAATTCCTAAAATGTTTATGCTTTGCCATGTACTTGTATGAAAAAGTATCCTGTTCTCTTGTATTGCTTCCTTTATGTGAAATCCCTTGTGTTCCTGCTAGTCCCCTTGCTTTCCTATTAAAAACTGACCACACTACACAGAAGAGCACACCGTGGTCAGCTCTCTAGCTGTGCTGGGAACTCAGTATACTCTCCTCCAATGATCAGACTTTTCCTGACAAGCCCCCGCTGCACAGGCATTCACTGGGAAGCTCAGTGTGCTGATGCTTCTCCTCCTCCCAGGCTCTTATGCAGCTGAGGACAATGGGAATGTAGGTATTTACAATGTTTTTTTTATAGCTATACAAAAATGTTTTACCTTTTATTTCTATTTTAAACTGAATAGGTTGATTTACAAGGTGATCATTTACAATCACTTTAATTTGCATAACTTTGGTGCCCCTTAGTGATCTTGTAGAGCCCCTTTACACTACAATCCAGTGCACTTCAGTGAATGCTTTTAGTGCAACGTGTCACTGTAATTGGCAGCCCAAAGATGTACAAAACTATAGGTTCTGCTCTATTTTTTTTTAATATGCAGCATGCCACAATACACAGAACAATTGTATCTACACAATGTGGTGTGGAATAGCTCAGATTTTTTTTTTTTAGTATCCGCTATAGGATTGTAACACTGTATAGGATTGTGACCTGAGACACCTCTGGGTGTTCCAATGAGAATAGTAATGCGGCATACATAGTGCCCCCTCACCCAGTCAGGTCCTGTTCCGTGTCACATTCCTATCTGAATAATGTGTCTGGGTTTCAGGTGGAATAAAACCCAGACACATGATTCAAAACCTGGACTGTCTGAGTAAATTCCGGACAGGTGGCAACCCTAATGGCCACCTGCGTGAAAGGGGCCTTATTGCTACAGGGATGTGGCATTGCCTGTCATACTCTCCCATGGAATGAATTTACCTCCTTCTCATGCTGTTTGCACCACAATGCTGGCGGTATGGCATGCTGTACTATGACAACAAAGCTTCCTGGAGAAGCCGCTGCCAATCAAGACAAAGATCCACCCCACAGACATTGCTACTGTGGGCAAGGTAAAAAAAGACCCATAGTAAGCCACCTGAAGACTTAGTTCACTTATGAAAACTGGGAGCATGTGCACTGCAGTGATTATGCAGCAAACTGTAGCCTGGGTATGCCTGCCTGCAGATCGTTGCCTTCAAAGACAAGGAAGGCAGAGTGACTGGCAGGATTCACAGGTAACTAATTTTTTTCTTTTTCTTTTTTAGGATTACAACTACGGTATACGTTTTACATTTACTCTTAAAAAATGTAAAGACCCAATAAATGGACTTAAATGTTGGTCTATGATATATGCCTATAGTTCTAATTTCAATAAGGAGCAAGGGTTGGGTCAGCAGGGCATATAAGGAAAGGAAACTGAACATGAAAGCATAGGAAATAACTTTAATCTTGATATCCGTATATAGTATCTGGTTGTAAATTCAGGTAAATAACCCAGAAATGTAAAAAATTCTCATTTACATTTTGCATATGGCATCAACATTAGGATTTTTTCTTTTTCTTTTTTTAATCAATGGACACTTAGGACGGTCAGTGAGACGGAAGGAACAGAAACTTCCGTTGCTAGACGTCCGTCCGTATGGGTCCGATGTCAAACGACGTATTAGTGACGTCACGTGTACGAGGGTCAAAAGTATTCACTTGATTCAGAAGTCCACCGAATGATACCCAGAAAAAAATGGAACGGGT
>BLSH010067664.1:1140525-1165145 GCA_018402905.1 Glandirana rugosa | reverse complement strand
GGTTTTGAAATGTTGGAGTGATTTGGCGCTCCTGGAGTTGAGGAATTCGTTTATGAGCTAAATTCGCCTACGTCTCTGGAATTCAAATTTACATTTATGACCGTAGTTTATTTTTTGATAGCTCTCCCTGAAAGTAAAAACAGTCAAAAAAAGTCTAACAAATGTTGCGTTTTAGTATCCAAGAGGGGCATTAAACACTTACTAAACCGTTCCTCAAGAAATTGCAAAAGAGATATTTACAAACTTCACAGGAAGCTAAATATCAACCATAGATCAAGTATTATTATATAATATATATATAACACATAAGTACGTACAGATATACACAAAGCTGCCCGTAATTGAATCACCAGATCATGCTTACATTAAACTACACCCGCGTTCCTTAAAACACTGCGCAAACATTGTTAATAATCAAAGTGTAACTAAAGTCAAAATCAAAAATGAATGTGTTATAGAAGTAAATATAACATGTTTTGATTATGATCTTTCAAAAAAGTTTCCATTTATTCCCCAAAATATTATGTTATCCTGCGAGAGAACTGCATTCTCATAGATTTTCTTTAGATTGGTGGCTCTCTATAGTATGCTGGTTGAAATGTATACATTGAAGCCACCATTTTCCACAGTGATAGACCATATATGTTTCCCTGCACACTACGTCAGTATTTCATTCCTGTTGAAGCTCCTACCTATGGACCAATCACTGTAGTAATGTTGAAAAAGGAGAGACCTTGCTACCTGGGAAATTAAGTTCTGTGCTTGAAAAAAGAGGACAGGAAGATGACGTATAAGTTGTGTTAATATAGCAATTATGCAAGAAACAAAGACTATTTTAATAAATTTAACCAATTGACCTTTGGAACATTTACCCCTGTGACATTGTGAAAGACTAGGTGATCGATGGACGTTATGTTTCACCTCACATGCGTTCATTTGCAGGAAACTCAAACTAAGGTGAAATCTGGACCGGGTTTTACAGCCACCTTGGCAGGGTTGGTTCCGGACCACATTTTGTGGTCCACTTGTGTCCACCAACAGGTGGTATAAATAAACAGTAGTAGAGTAAAGATTTGCTTTGGCCTGGAACTCAGGATCCATCAAACCTGAGAGAGCTGCTGAACTGAAGTTTGCTTTATGACTGAAACAAAAGGTTTGCATTGTCTTTGTTTTGTGGGTGACTGGGAGAAACCCTTCACCGCTCAGTTAGGAAAACTGGAAATGTTTAGTAAGAGCCTGGATGGCAAGGATTTATTTTCTGTTTTGTTTGTTTGATTTTCATGCAACCTTTTAAAATAAAACTGGCTACAAGTCAGCTTTTAAGAAAACCTGGCATTTGGAATGCCTTTTTCCCAGGGAAGGTGTTCCCCATTGAGCTAACCCCCCCCCCCCCCCCACACCCCTTCATGACCAGGCCATTTTTTGCGATACAGCACTGCGTTACTAACTGACAATTGTGTGGTCGTGCAATGCTGTACTCAAATAAAATGTATTTCCTTTTTTTCCCCACAAATAGCTTTCTTTTGGTGGTATTTGATCAGCCAGCATCAACAGACCGTCCAGCAGCCAACAACAATAGCCCACTCCCTTAACAATAGATTCCTCCCAGCAGCAACTGAGCCCCCCTACCCCAGCAACAATAGCTCTTCCAGCAGCCAACAATAGACCACTCCCTCAAAAGTAGATTCCTCCCGGCAGCCATTACCCCCCAGCAATTGATACCCCCCAATAGATCTTCCAGCAGCCATCGAGCACACTTCAGAACCCCTATCCATTATATGCATTCGGTGCCGGAGGTGCCGGAACTGCGTTCCACCGCATTCCTGCAAAAAGAAAATGAGCTCTGCTTATACCCTTTCAACCTTGTAGCTAAAGTTTGGAGACTGCTCTTTTCTGTTTCAGCATGACTGTGCCCCTGTGCACAAAGCCAGCTCTAAAAAGGCATGTGTAGCACTGCCTCTTGAGGATCACAAGATAAGTCAGTCCCCCCCTGGTTTCCCCAACTTTGGGAGTCCTCTGCCACCTCTAACACACTGGGTTCACTCATATTGTTAGTTCCCCTTTAAATAGTACACAGTGAAGAAATACACAAGAATGAGGAAATCAATAGTGTTTACTCAAAGTATATTGCTTGGAAAGAATTTGTATTCAACAGGGTATATCAGTAATTCCCAAAATTTAACAAAGCTAAACACAAGTGAATAACAAGGTATATTACTTATGACTCTATAGGGTCAACCAACATGTACATGAGCAGGTCACTATACTGTGCATGAGAGTGGGGCACAGGAGAGCAGGGGAATGACTTCTGAATTGTCAGACCATTCTCTGCTGTTCACTCACCTGCCACCAACAAACAGCAGATAAACAAGTATAAAACCACAATAGCAAATGCAGCAATATTCAACCTGCTCTAAAGAAGAGAGTTCTGTGGTGAATGCGGCTGTATAACAAATTCTACCCAAGTAGTCTAGACTCACTAAGTGGGGGGGGGGGGGGTGATGAATAGTTGCAGTTCAATATTCCTTACGTAACAATTCAGATGATCTTCAGCTAGCTTTTGCAGATTGACTGGTATATACCACACAAAGGCTGATATGACAAAGTAAATTCCCAGGAAGTGTTCTGCAATGAGATTAAACACTCTTTCTGATGCAGAAATATAAAAGCTTCACAGTGATCACTGACTTTAAGCTGTAGGACTATGAATAGCAGCAATCCAATATAGTGTATGAATGCTTGTACTCCGCTACTATTCACAAAGTTAAGAACTAGGTCTTGACGGATAGTAAATGTGAAGACTCAAGCTATACGTGCACAGTGTCTGTAAAGATGGGCTTCCGCTCACTCACCAAACAGGATCAGAGGATGCAGATGATGTATCTGCCACTGAGGATGATGATGATGATGTTGGCACACCAGTCTCTGGCTCTCACCGCTATTCTCCCGGATTGATCGTCCCAGCGGGATGCAGGGATCAGGAACAGGCTCCGTTTGGTGCAGGAAAGATCTTTCAGGTTGCTCACTGAAGTCCTGCAAGGCTTCTGAATTGCTCAGTCTGTGGGAGTAGTCCACGATTCAGCCACCATTTACACAGGGTCCTGCTTTGTCAATCCGCGCCGTCCAGAGAGAGTGCGTTAGGCCTCAACCTCTGCTTAAATAGTCTCTCCCACGAGGCACTTCTTTTCCCAGGAACCCTCCTCTGCTGCACAGCCTGATGGAAGTTGTAGTTCTACTGCAGTACAACCAGGGGGCGAATCCTCACAAGCAAACTACAACTCCCAGAGTGCATCTTTCTTGTCACTGCTAGAGTCACAGAACAGTAAACTGGCAATAGGGGGAAACAGTTGCATTACGCCCAAAGGCAGAAAAGTCTCTGTTGCCGGGAGTATGCTTACCCAGCTCCTGGCTACACATGGTTTAAAGAGTTTGGTGTGGAGGAACTTGAGAGTCCCGATCTTCAACCTACATAACACCTGTGGAATGAATTGTAATGCTGATTGTGAGCCGGGTCTACTGCTACGCTTCCTTACCTAAATATCCAAAACAAAGAACAAAATTGCATATTTACAGTTTTGGTCAGTGACAGTTAAGATATATATATATATATATATATATATAATTATTATTTATTTGTTTATTTATTGGTATCTGTCCTGTTTTAAATTCTGCAAACATTTATGCTGTTCTTACAAGTAATGGTTCTGAGCTGATGATCACTGTCACACAAAAAAACAGTATTGCCTAAGCTTTGACATATCATTTAGGGAAAAATGGATAAATGGCTGCACACTCCGGAATGAAGTCAAAATCTTTATTGTAATGATCAAAGCATATACAGCACAGTGAGCACCAGGAGATAAAAACATTAACGCATTTCATGTAGATAACAGCACTTCATCATAACATCCTCTTAAATGGTCCTTTTAATTCACTCCAAAAAGAACAAAAATGTATTTTCAGGCATATTTGGTCATTTGTGGTCCCATAGACTTCAATGGAAGCGCCTGAAAAATTCCCCAAAACACATGTTTTTCAGGCAGTCCTATATCAAAACTCTGTGTGACTAAAACTACATTATCCTACCCCAAGAAATTCCTGTATAGTGAATGGTGTATAAAGTGTTTAAAAAAAAGTAGAAAAAAGCACAAAAAAACCTTTACAATCGCTGGATTTCACTATGCTTAAAGTGATTGTAAAGTCTTGTCTTAAAAAAACAAAAACAACAAACAAACATATTATACTTACTTGCTCTATGCAGTTGGTTTTGCCCCACCCCCATTTGGTGAATGGTTTTGATTGACAGCAGCAGGAGCTAATTGCACCACACTGTTGTCTCAGCCAATGAGGAGGGGAGTCCTGGCCAGTTAAGACACTCCTGCAAGATCGCTGGATAAAGACGGGCTCAGGTAAGTATTAGGGGGGCTGAGGGGAGCACTATTTTATCCACTTCTACCAACTTTGGGGCATAATTCCCCTCACTGCCCCATGTTGATGTCATTGGGAGGAAATGTGCCCCCTTATGACATCAACGATGGGGCACAATTCCTCTCATTGACACCAACAATGGGGCACAACTGCTCTTAATGACACCAGCGATAGGGCCCAATGACATCAACGATGGGGCACGATTCCTGCCATTGACACCAACGATGGGGAACAATTCCTCCCAAAAGCGACTTCAGGAACTTAATATGTACAGTCTGGAGGAAAGAAGGGAGAGGGGAGACATGATTGAAACCTTTAAATACATCAAGGGGGTGAATAAGGTTCAGGAGGGCAGTCTTTTCAATATGAAACCAAAATCAAGAACACGGGGACATGACCTCAAACTAACTGGGGGGAAGTTCAAAACTAATCTTAGAAAGTATTATTTTACTGAAAGGGTGGTTGATGATTGGAATAAACTACCAACAGAGGTTGTGAGACAGTCAACAGTAAATGGCTTCAAACATGCTTGGGATAAACATAAATCTATAGTCAGACAACAAGGTTAATGTAAAAAAAAATAAATAAATAAATAAATAAAAAGGGGCAGACTCGATGGACTACTCAGTCTTTTTCTGCCGTCACTTTTCTATGTTTCTATGTTTCCATTGACACCATCGATGGAGCACAATTCCTCCCATTGACGCTAACAATGGGGCACAATTCCTCTCAATGACATCAACAATGGGGCACAATTCTTCCCATTGACACCAACAATGGACCAATATTCCTCTCAATGACACCAACAATGGGACCCAGTGACCTCAACAATGGGGCACAATTCCTCCCATTGACATCAACAATTACTGTCTCTAAAACAAACAATGGAGCATTATGCTTTCCCACTGACCTCAGGACCTTTTCTACTCCCACTGGCCACAGTCCGGCCCTCCTAAACTCTGAAGGACAGTAAACTGGCTCTTTGATTAGAAAGTTTGGAGACCCCTGTCTTAATGCATAGAATGCATTAAAATAATAATAATAAAAAAAAACTTCTGCCTTTACAATCCCTTTAAGTGTGAATATATGTAGCCTTAGAAATAAAGAAAGAGAGAGAGCACTCTGCTGCTGTTTATTATATATTTTAATCAGAAATGGAACAAATACCTGGTGTTTAAAGCCCACATGAACTTTTATTTTAAATCAGCTAAATACATTCCAGCTGCATCAAAGCAAAAAGTTTGCAAAGATTTATAGTTTTTTTTTTTTTAGAAAGCAGCCACAACCTGAGCAGTAACGCTTAGACCCTTACTCTCTGCATGGAAGCAGTGGTCTTTCTGCAGTGGTCCTACACATACCCTGTGAGTCAGAACTAGATCTCTCCAATCAACAGGGTGTATGAGCTTTAAATCATAAGTTTAACTCAGCAGGGGTTGTTTTTCGCCTCAGCTGAGAGAGCACTGCTTCCCCGCAGAGAGCAAGGGTCCTTCTCTGCTGTATGCTGGCAGGGGACAGAATTTTGTGCTTAGGCTGTGGCTACTTTCTAAAGAAAACCAAATGGAAGGCTTTGCACACCCTTCTTATTTTGATGCACCTGGAATGAATTTAGCTGATTTAAACTGAAAGTTCAGTTGAGCTTTAATAGCTCTTCTATATGGGTAAGCAAGCAAAACATCTCCACGTTTTAACTGCAGGTGCAATTGAAGTGCTTCCAGTCTCTCCCTTTTTCAAAGCACGCCAGCGCATATCTTGGCGATTTAGAAATGCTTTCTTTTTGACTGACTTTTAAAACCTTTTGTCCTGAGCCGACGGGCACATGTGAATCTGATACACCTTATAAATTGGGCTGCGTCTACCTCATTTGAATGCTTAAATCAGGCGTCTCTGACAGCCTATTCATTTTCAGCCTAGCAGTGCAAATGGCTTTAGAAGTTTTCGCAGAAATATTTATTTTGCTGCCAAAGGCATTATTTGAATATAGATTGCAAGGAGCCAAACATCTGTGTGTTTATTGGAAATAAAAGATGCATTCGCAGAGGACCTGAAGCTCACAGATGCGGGTTATATAGAGTGCTATGCAGGAGCGGCACAGCAGGATATAGAGCACAATTTCTTTTCCCACCATTCTGTTTGCTGCATGCACTAAAGAAGGTACTTCAAATTGTCTTGACTAGGGATGAGATTATTGATTATGGGGAAATTGATTATGCCGCAATATTGCCAATACCGTTGGCATAAATTCACCATTTATGATTATTTAGTTAAAAATCAGGCCTAACCCTTATGTTGATTTGCTGCAATGCTAATCCGCTGCTGTAACACTATTGTAACAGTGGGGTTGATTTACTAAAGGAAAAAAAGAAAAAGACTGTGCACTTTGCAAAGTGCAGCTGCTCCAGAGCTTAGTAAATGAGATAAGGTTTCACTTTGCAAAGAATACCCAATCACATCCAAGGAAAATAAAAAAAAAAACTGCATTTTAGCTTGCACGTGATTGGATGATGGAAATCAGCAGAGCTTTTGCTCATTTACTAAGCTCTGGAGCAAATGCACTTGCAGAGCGCAAATGCACTTTGCAAAGGGCATAGTCTATTTGCCTTTATTAAATCAACCCCACAGTGTCGGGTGCCATTCGAAATGACATCGCAATGCCCATAATTTGCACGTTACCATGCTTTGAGGTATGATGCAGCAGTCTGAAGAGGGCCCTAGTGTAGTTTGTATTCCTGCTTTTATTTTTTTTTGTGTACTTGCTTGTCATTTGAGTACTGTCAATAAAATTTTTTTTTTCTACATGAAACCATGCAGCTAAGGTAATTCTTTTTGGCACAGGTGCAGGTCCACGATAGTCAAAAGAAGTTTGGGAGCAATTTAAAGTCCATTGTACCAAAAAGAAAAAAAAAAAAATAAACACCTTAATTTCCTATTGACTCCAATGCGTTTTCTAAAAATGGCAAAATTTTGACAAAATCTTAAAATGAAAATTCTTAATTCTTTCCACTCTCTTTATAACTCTATGCATTGTTTTTCTGTTTTGTATGAACATGAAGCCTAGGCTTACTTTACTTTTTGGTAAGTCAGGATCAAATCATGGATACGGGTATATAAAAAGTGCAGCGCTCACAAATCCAAAACTAAAATGATAAAAATAAATAGTAATGAAAAATAGTCCTATGAATCCCCAAGTTCTTACCCCCAATGTCTCTGATCCAAATACTAACCAGACCCAAGCTTTTCACCCAATATCTATTATTAAGAGCAATATGTTTCAGAATGCTTTACATAAACCATGTTATACAAAAAAATAAATCAACAAAGTGCTTAAATCCAGGAATTCATATAGAGACATATAAGGCAGAAAATCCACTAGGACAGAAAAAAAAAATCCCACAAGCCGCGATGAGAAAATAGGATGAGCTTTTTCATGCCATCACCATCAAACTCTTGTAAAGTCTCCCAGGTGTCATTGATCACACACAAGGCTTACCAAAAAATGCAACCCTCCATATACAGTAAGATTGGTCACATGCGTATAATGAAATTTCCCCGGGGAAAGGGCGCTCTCTCCAGCCTCCACTCATCCACAGAGATACCAGGAATTTTGCTGTCAGTTGTCAGCATGTACATCCACAACTTGCAGGGAACTGCTGCAACACTGGGAATTAGCTCAGCAGGATCAATGCACGTATGATAAGGGACACTCCACATAGCGTAAAACCACTCATAAAAAGGAATTTATTAAATCTAAGCACTATAGCCTTTGGGGTGTGGAAAATTTGAGGTTAATCACTCAGTCCGTTGTAAAGATCCTGAGATGGTGACTTCTGAACAGGCCTCCTGCTGAACAGGTCCCAATGGCTCCCAGGGTGGCTCAACTTAGCCTATGTGAGGCTGAAGGGTGTGAGGATTCTTCCACTGCATTCTCGCTCTCCCAGCACTCTTTATCTCTGGCCCCTTCTGCCTGGAGGCAGAGCCCCTCAGCACAGGGTCACCCTATAAGCCTATGGATCCTGAACTCTACTACCTCATGGCCAGGGTCCAGAATACTTAAAGTCTATCTCTCCATCTTCTGGGCCATCCTAACCCAAGGATTAGAAGAGACCCCATAAATATTCAGGCCTTATCTCTGCCCATCCACCCTCTAAGTTACAGTACTTTCCTAAGCTCTAGAAGCCAGGGGAAGGCAGCAGACACTCAGCCCTTGGAGCACTGCCACCCTAACTATCAACAACAAATTAACCCTGGCTCCTTTGGCTACAGCAGGAGCCCAACTCAATTTACCTACTGTACACAGGGGGTGCTACATAAGAAATACCCAAAAAGTAGCACATCTTCTAAAATACTTCTTCTGCATACAATAGACAGGAACCTTTGTTACAGTATATTGGATGCTACTTCTGTGTCCTACAGCATCAGACCAGTGGAGGTTCAAGTATTTCTTCATTGTTCCCATCAATATCTCTTCAGCTACTGGATCAACATGGATGAGGTCCCATATTAGTGGAGATTCTAGTGTGGCTCCAATGTCATGGAAAGCCAGCGTCACATGTGTGTGTGTTAGCTAGGGCACCCTGAATGCAAATACAGCCTGCTTAGTATCAACCACTACTCCAGACTGACATCCATCCATCATGGTATTTTGATATTTCTATCATGAGAGGAATACTGAGACAAGGTGCTGTGATGTTTTTCAGGAAACTACGTACAGAACTCTACTGGCCCCTTTCACCACCCATTCTATCCATTTACTGACTGAGTTATCTAAGCCTATAGACCTTATTTTACACATTAGCTGTCTGCAAAAAACTGTGTCAAACACTTTTGCAAAGTCCAAGAATAAATCCACAGTCCATAACTTAGTTCTTTGTAAAAAGAAAGAAGATTTGTTCAGTCTTTTGTGAATCCAAAAACTCATCTATGTGGTCCTTTATCAAATTTTAAGTATATTTCTGATTATGGAAGTTAAATTTACATGTCTGTAGGTACTTAGTAAAGACTTTGATGCCTTTTTAAATATAGATACCACATTGTCCCTGCACCAATCTATGCATACTAAGTGAATCCAAAAACTCATCTATGTGGTCCTTTATCAAATTTTAAGTATATTTCTGATTATGGAAGTTAAATTTACATGCCTGTAGGTACTTAGTAAACACTTTGATGCCTTTTTAAATATAAACAGCAAATTGTCCCTGCACCAATCTATGCATACTAAGCCAGTCATTAAAGAGTCTCTAACTATTGAGTGCAACAAGGACACAAGGGCCATTTGGTGGTGTCGGCACATCTAAGACCCCAGCTTACGCGTTTTGTCAACTGATGTCCTCCAGGTGCTTTGTTCACTTTTTTTGCTTCTTACTGGAACATATCAATTTTGTGGCAATAATTTCCCCATTATGGACTTCATTTCTACCATTTTACTATGTATGCACAGAGTACACAGAGCTTAAGGCAAAACATTTTTTTTTACTTTTTCAAGTAGAGTAGAAATAGATTAGAACACCTGTCAGTTTTTATTGATGTCTGTGCCCCCATTAAGGTGATTCAACCTCTCTAATTGTGCTGCTTACTATTATCATTGAAAGTAAAGTAACAGAAAATCACAAAATTTTGGGTTGTCCCCAGAAAAGTAATAGAGGGGGAATGTTCCAATGGGGACAACTGTTCTCGTGACCTGGGGTCCCCAAGGAATTCCCTTAACTTGCAGGGATTTCCTTTCACTTCCTATTTGCCTTTGTGAAGGGAAATCTCTGCAATGGGACACAGATGGCAAAAAATCTGACAGGAGTTATAACCTTCCTTTACTCTGTCCAAAATGAAAAAAAATGCATATAGTTCTACTTTAAGAAATTTTTTTGATAGCTGTGCCTTCTCTTTATCCCTAGTCTTAAAGCAGTTGTATACCCTAATTTGTCATTTTTACCTACTGGTAAGCCTATAATAAAGCTTACCTGTAGGTAAAATTAAATATCTCCTAAACCTGCATGGTTTAGGAGACATACGCCCTGCATGCAGCCACTGATGTCACGGCGCATGCGCAGTGATGTCCCGATGAAGGCCCGATGCATAGCGCCGGACCTTGTCGGAAACCTTGCCAGAAAGACGGCCCCAGCGTGCATGTGCGGGAGTGACGTCTCGTGACTCTGGCCACTCACAGTACCGGAACTGCGAACTCGGAAGGATCCCCTGAGAGAAAATGTCAGCTCCCTCTGTGGGGACCGGGCGGACCCATCGGAGCTTCGTTCTAAGGTATTTCATAATGAGCTAGTATATGGTGCATACTAGGTCATTATGCCTTTGCCTTACAGGTTACAACCACTTTAAACTTTGAGTTATCTTGTACGGTTCTTACAAGATCAAGCTTTATCTTTTTATTATTAATAACTTTAACACATTTTGGGGGGGTTGTTTCTTATTTGTTCTTGTTTTTGCAGTCTTGATTTGCTTATAACATCTTTTGTTATATTCTCATGGAGACCTAATAATGACATCAATGGGTCCAAAATATGTAATTAAAATGGGAACTGGTTTCATTTAAAAGGTTGATTAGTATGTTAATGAGAGGGAACAGAAGGAACCAGGCATAGCACAATATAAGCAGATTAAAGTTCAGCTTTAAGTATTTTATACTGTCAAGGGAGTGTCGGTAACACCTGTAACCAACAAACCAAATCCAAAGACTAACACTGGAAGTCACAGTGAAACCCAAGATGGGTCAGGTCTATTAAAACATACAGAAGAGACGTATTATGAAAGCAGCTTTTGCCTTTAATTACTTTACTGCATGTAGCTCTGAGGGGAGACAAGTTTCCTCTAATACAATACACAAGACTTTTTTTCTTTTCCCTCAGAAAACTGATACTCTGACTTTTCTATAAAAAGTACAGTCCTTATAATATTTTTTTTCCCTATAAATATGAAAGAGAACAGTTTCATAGCAGTAATTGCATCAGTGCATGCTGATCTTTTAGAAAAACTTTGTTACTATTTCTAGTTTGTAATCAATGATAGGTCACATGACAGACCTTGTGCGCCCCCTCTTAGTTTTGGCAAGAAAGGGGTACTTTTTGGCTCAAAATAATAATATAATTTGGTAACGACATTTACCCTACTGGTTCATTTTAGATCTAATGTTAAAGGAGCACCAAACATAACCCACATGCTGATTATATTACTCATCATATGTGCAAAATGATCATATTGCACATATGATAAAGTCTGCAGACTAGCATTAACACTGCAGTTTTTGTTTTTCTTTTTCTTTAATAGTTTACTTTTTTAAAATAACCTGCTGACCTTCCCAGTAGATACGTTCATTTTTCCACTTCCTCTAACAGGTCAAGCTGTTCAGAAAAAGTGTCAGTTACATGGATTGGGACAAATCCTTTAACACTAATTGGGGTGCTTACAATGTTCAGATTTTATTCATATTGCTTAAACCCAGTGGCAGCTTTGAGCTTGTTTTTAGCATTTTACATGTAAGTTCAATACCTTCAATAAATTGAATTTTAAAGAGGTTTTATACTATGTGAGGTTCTTTATTACATGTTTCCTGGAGACCACCCTTTTGGTGAAGACCTTTTTTTCTCCATCCTGGCTATACCAACTATAAATCCTTGCAACCTTTCATTGGAGTCCCTGTTTGTTGTGTCCCTATCTGGATCTTCCCTAGAGGTGGCATCCCTGACTTTCGGAGTCTCTCTATACATCCAGGCGTTTTACTTCTACGGTCTGGTAAGCGCAATTATATGGTGAAGAATGCCCTAAAACCATACACCTAATGCTTATCAAGATTCACATCATTCACATTTTGTTGCACGTCACTGCAATTTTGAACTATATATCAGGGATGTGCAATTAGCAGACCTCCAGCTATTGCAAAACTACAAGTCCCATCATGCCTTTGCCTCTGGATGTCATGCTTGTGGCTGCCAGAGTCTTGCTATGCCTCATGGGACTTGTGGTTCTACAACAGCTGGAGGTCCATTAATTGCATATCCCTATGACCTTTATTTTTTTATATATGTTTACGCTATATGAATTATTGATTGATTTTTCCTTTAAGTTTTATGCACAAGCACTTTATGGTCATATTAACTAATTTAGGGAAGTGGGAATCACTTTACTTATTTCCATTATAAGGTTGAGTGCTACAATTTTGGTATCTACCTTGATGTATTCTATGCATGAAGGTAAAAAACCTTTACTATGCCCCACATAATACTTGCCTACATCTGATCGCAATCCAGCGATGTGCATAAGAGCGGCTGCTCTTCTGGGTCTTTGCCTTCTAATTGGCTGTGAGAAAGCTGTCAATCGCAGCTTACAGCTAGTGAGAAGGGAGCGGGGGATGGGGCCAAGCCCCATTCTGTGTGTCTTATGCACACACAGAGTGGGGTTCGAGAGCGAGCACACACAAGTGCTCAGAGAAGGGGGTCCAGGAGCACTGGTGGGGGACCAGAGAAGAGGAGGATTGGGGCTGCTCTGTGCAAAACCATTGCACAGAGCAGGTAAGTATAACATGTTTATTATTTTTAAAAACAAAAAAAACCTTTCATATCACTTTTAAGTTAGATCTCATTACCCTGCTATTTCCCCTCCTTCTGCACACCTACTGTGTGTTTCACACTCTGGGCCGCTGTTAAACTTAAATGCTCATTTGGCTAAGGAGGAAAGAAATAAGTACAAATGCTTGCTCCTGCAGAAGCTGGCCAGTGGCAGCTCTCTGATATCATCCTGTACAATACAGGACAAGCAATCCTACATTGTACATGGAGATAGGGAGGATCTGCTCACATTCTGGGAGCAGAGTACAGTGTATTGTTCTGGATAAATTTAGCTGGATTAGGAGCTTTAGACAATTCAAAGGCTGGCAGCCTGAAGAAATGAGGCGCACGAAGCATACCGCTGCGAAAAATGAGCATGGTTTAAACTAAATAACGGGCGTGGCTTTAACCTCCCTGGCGGTATGATTATTTCAGATTTTTGGTGCTGAAAGCGGTAGATTATTTTGCATGGAAATTTGGCATTTTATATTGTAGGCCGGTAATTCTTAGCAATAACTCATTTAAATCTGTCCAAACAAGAGTCTAGTAGACATCCCGGGTATGAAAAATTTTGAAACATGAAATCATAAATTATAATATAATAAATAACTATAAATAATTATCAAAAATAATAATGTAATAGTAATAAAATTGATTCAATAATGTAATCAAACCAAAAACACTGAAATTTGCTCAGTTGCAGAATTGTCGCTGTCGTCACTTTCAGTTTCTGATGATAAATTTCCCCAAAAATCAGTATCACTTAATTCTGCAAATGATTCTTATTTACTATCGCTGTTTTCTAGCTGATCAAAAACCACTTTTGACGTAAAGGGACACTTTTTGGTTGCTATGGACATTCTCATATTTCCAGGCAGAAAGAATGACATATATAATATAACAGTGCATGCAGGGCTCTGGGCAAACCACTAGGGACAAAGGGGATGTGAAATTATTTCATACAGTAATGTAATCTTACAGATTACAGTGTACTGTATGTGTACTGTGTGTTTCACTATTTGAATTTCCCGCCGGTCTCCGTCCCCATGTGACGCGATGCTCGCAGTGAACGGGGCCCGGCACACAGGGGCATCGGGCGGAGGGACAGACACGCTGACACCGCGGGAGGACATCGCTGAATACAGGGGACAAGGTGAGTAACCCAGCCTGGATCCAGCAATGCAATCCTGAGTGTGGCTCGGGGTTACCACTAATGGTACTGAAATTCCACCCCGAGCCACACTTGGGATTACCGCAAGGGAGGTTAAGGGGATGTGGCTCGAGGGGTTGTGGTTCAAGTCTGAGATGAATGAGGGATGGAGGAAGGAAGAAAGAAAGAAATAGGGAGGGAAGGAGAACGAAGGAAGGAACGAAAGAGGGATGGAAGGACAGCAGGCCCAGATCCCACACCATAATAGCAATATGTGTATTCCAGAGAGTTTAACAATCAGCAGATAACGATACTCCAAACACCTGGTGTTAGCGCTTCAATCATCCTGGCACCATGGTTGTTATGGTGTCAGGATGATTGAAGCACATTATTTCTATTATTACATTGTAATAAAAAAATTAAATAGTTCAACTCACCATAATGCAGACTCAGTGGGAGCCCCGAGTGTGTCACTTGCCAAGTCGCCTGCCACCAGATGCCATCAGGTGTCCCCAACGGAGTGTCTCCTCACATCATAGGTGTCCCAGCGGAGTGCCCACAGGTGTTCCAGCGGAGTGCCTCCTCACATCATAGGTGTCCCAGCGGAGTGCCTCCTCACATCACAGGTCTTCCAGCGGAGCGCCTCCTCACATCACAGGTGTTCCAGCGGAGTGCTCCTCACATCACAGGTGTCCCAGCGGACTGCCTCCTCACATCAAAGGTGTCCCAGTAGAGTGCCTCCTCACATCACAGGTGTCCCCAGCGGAGTCTCTGCTGCCATTACAGAAGACCATCTCTCCTGGGGCCTGGTCACTCGCTAACCCCCCCACTGCGTGACCTGCTGCCAATCTGTAACCTGTCGTGGGAAAGGAGGCGGGGATTGGCGGCAGCTCATTTTTTTGGCAGCTAACTGGCCAGCTCTGCCTCTTGTTTGTTTCCCTCGATGAGTGACCAGGCTCAAGGAAAGCTGGTCTTCGGCAAAATGGCGGCGGAGACCATCACCAGTGTCGGCCCCGGATCTCTAGCGGCGGCTCTGGCAATTCTCCGGCCAGTGTCACTGGCCTTCGGGGCTAATAATATATTTCAGCATGCCTGAGGCCCAGGGCTTTTCGGGGGCCCACTCGGGGCTCCAGCCCCCCACTCTCGACACCTATGGCTGGCAGGCTGCCATGGAAGGGGGAGCTGAGCTACAGAAAGGGAATAATTGAGTAATCGCCTGTAACACACACTATCACCACAGACAGGTATATTCAGATGATTTATTTTACACAGTAGCACTTCTTCAAGATCCAGGTTAGTTATAGCTTGCATTAAGAGCTTTAGGGACAAGGTTAACACTTTTCAAAATAAGGTTTAATAATGAAAAGGTCAAAATTAGTGCAAATAAAGTATTTACAGAAAAAAGGTATTTCAAAGCAATAAAGACATAATATACAGCAACAAGAGATCAGATTAAATTTAAGGAAGAAAGATACTTGCAATTAATGTCCTTGATTAGCAGGGTTCTGGTCGATAAGTCCAAATGTTTCTCAACTTGTCAGATGTCCTTGGTTTGATGGTAATCTGAGAACTGAGAACTGTCCTTGGCATCTCTCTTTTCTTTGGGAACCAAGGGGTGTTGACAGATAGCCTCTTGACCACTCTAATGGGTAAGGGGGGTCTGTTGGCTGTCCGGGGTGAAGGATAGCATAATCACCCTCCCTGATATACAGTTTCTATACCAATATTCATATCTGTCAATATGTACAGGGTGCATTCTTGAAACTGAGAAATTATAGTCCAGTATGAAAGATGCATTTCAACAAATCTAAACATGACAGGTTTTCAATGTCTAATTTATCTAGGAGGAAGAAGTGCTACCAGTGGTTCCCGGTACGATGGGACCTAGGGGTGACTGAACTTAAAATGTTACAAATTATCAGAGGAAATCAGAAATATGTTCATATTATGTCTGTGCCATTATTATTTTGGAAGTTATAACACATGCTGACGTTTCAGGCTTACACTGTTTATACCGTCTGCATCTGTGTGGACTGAGCCAGCAAAATCAGACATCCTGGGGACTCAATTTAGCTGAGATAACAGTTCCTTTAAAGTGAACTTAGGAATTCCATAGATGGAGGGAAGAGAGAGGGAGTACTCTAAACTGTCATGGCTAATTCCTGAACAAGATGGTTGACAGCTTTTCGTGTGTCCAGCACGTGATAACATTACACACAGTTCCTAGTCTGTGCTTCCCCAGGCACAGGAGACTCACTTATTGGTCACATGGTGGTGCCTAGTTATCTCACAGCTCCATGGAACATGTCTTCTCTCCTTGACTGCCTTGGCAGACTATGTCCTCTATCCAGTAACCAGTGCCCTATCTCTAGACTGAAAGATCTTGTTCAATCACAGAACAGGACTTCAGTCGAAAGGGGTCAAAATGACAACTGGGCAATTAGCATTTTTGGGAGTAGAGCTCGTCTAAGCAGAAATATGCTGATCTGTGGTGTTTTATTTTTTGTTTTTTTTATGCCAGCCATTTATCATTTATTTATTGAGCCCTTGAGTACCCACCTATATATATATATATATATATATATATATATATACATACATCTTTTATAGAATTATTGTCTTGGTTCTGTCTCATGGGGGTGTGTCCTGTCCTGCTCCCCTCCCCTATGGCTGGGGTCTGTGCGCAGTGCTAGGGGTCATAGATGAAGTCACATTGGATTATGATGTAAGCTATATTTGCTGTGTATGAGGATTTTCCAATTAAATTAATGTGATACTGTTGAATTATTATATCATTCATTCATTTTTAGTGTGGTATTTCCCTGAGGAAGAACGTGTTGTACATTGGCATTCAAAATGTGTTGGTTTATTACAGTTCAAATTTTACTGTGGAATTCACCTCTGTGACAGAAAACA
Organism: Glandirana rugosa; assembly: GCA_018402905.1. NCBI lineage: Eukaryota > Metazoa > Chordata > Amphibia > Anura > Ranidae > Glandirana > Glandirana rugosa. The sequence continues at coordinate 1,148,105 of BLSH010067664.1, read as the reverse complement.
ACTGGATGTACCAGTTGTTAATAGAGCTCACAATGGTACCCTCCCAATTCTCTCAGTACTGGTTTTCTTTACCATTCAATACAGGCACTGCAAGCCTTAGTTCAGTTTTTAGCTATTGTATGGTAACTTATTAAAGTCCCACTGTTTCTTAACCACTTCAGCCCCGGAAGGATTTACCCCCTTCCTGACCAGAGCACTTCTGCAATTAGGCACTGCACCACTTTAATTGACAATTGCGTGGTCGTACAACGTTGTAACCAAACAAAATTGATGTCCTTTTTTTGCCCCTCAAATTGAGCTTTCTTTTGGTGGTATTTGATCACCTCTGCAGTTTTTATTTTTTGCGCTATAAAAAAAAAGAGTGACAATTTTAACAAAAAATTATATTTTTTACCTTTTGCTATAATACATATCCAAAAAAATATATAAAAAAACAAATGTATTCATCAGTTTAGGCCGATATATATTCTTCCTCATATTTTTGATGAATAAAATCGCAAAAAGTGTTTATTGATTGGTTTGTGCAAAAGTTGCAGAGTTTACAAACCATGAGAATTCACTTATGGTATTTTTATTTATTTTTTGTGCTGGTAATGGCGGCGATCGGCGAAGGACTGCGATAGTGTGTCGGACAGATCGGACATTTTTGACACTTTTTTGGGACCATTGACACTTACATACAGCGATCAGATCTAAAAATATCCACTGATTACTGTATAAATGTCACTGGCAGGAAAGGGGTTAACACTAAGGGGGCGATCAAGGGGTTAAGTGTGTTCCCTCACTGTGTTCTAAGTGTATGGGAGCTGGGCTGGCAGGGACATGACAGATCTAACTGAACCCAATGACAGGGATCAGTAGATCAATGTTATGCCGCCTGTCAGAACTGGGAACCGCCATGTTTACATCAGCGGTTCCCTGTTCTTCCTCTTTAGAAGGCGATCGCGGGTTGCCAGCGGACATCGAGTCCGCCTGACCTGCGGCCACACTCACGCAGAGTGCGACGGGCATGAGAGCACACTGGCGGCGGCGCGCGCCCACCGCAACTGTGGCTGCGTGGATTGCCGTTTATAGACGGCGATCTGTGCAGTGGTGCCAACTTGCCGCAGTAAATGTACACGAGGCGGTTGGCAAGTGGTTAAAGTGTTACTAAACCCAGAACTTGCATTCACTCTATCTGGTCTCCCACAGTAGACAGAACATGGAAATGCAATTATTTTAGAAAATATAAACTGATAAATACCTTTTCTCATCAGCATATATAGAAGTCTTGTGACTTCTATCAGTTCCTAATAAACCTTGTAGGAGGAGTTTTCATTTTCCTCTGATCCTTTGTCTGGACAGTGCTGATCACATGCACCTTCCAAGAAAATGCATATGCACACTGATTTTACTGTTGCGGGTTTAGTAACACTTTAAATACAGTGGCTAATAACTATTATACCTGCAAAAAAGATTGTAAATCCTTGCCCCTCTCACTGCCTGAGCTGCTAAAGTGCACTCTACTGAGAAGAAATCACTGGCGGGATTGACTTAAGTGACACTTCCTGGAGTGTTGATTAATTTTGTCCCCCACTGTGCTCAGTGGTTTCTCCCATCGGCATCCGTATCACTACAGGACAGAGTAATAATGTAGAGATAGGTGGAAGAAACCACTAAGTGCCACGGGGACCAGAATTGGGGACTCCCAGAAGCACTGGTTCTTGAAGACTTTTTGCACGGTAATTTCTCTTTAGTAGAAATGTGCATTCCGCAAGTTGGAAAACAGGCGACGGAGACAATTTTTAGATAATTACGTTAGATGAACTGGAAAGCATTTTCATGGCTTTTGAAGGAATATATGTAAGCCGTTTTTTGTATATTTGCCTAGCGTCATTCAGCATAAGGTAACCAATTTGTTCTGCTTCGGTTTCTATTTTATTTATCACCATTAGTGCCCTAATAGAGGAACAGGGTCGTGGATGGAAAACTCATCTGTAATATTATTCCCGGTATCTATGCTGCTGCTAAATTGTGCGGCTTGTTGGGAAATCCTGAGTAACAACAATCTGCATTAATCTCTCTTACATTTTCCATATAATTCATGACTTGGGTTTGTGCTGGGGGGTTCATCACAAGCCCTGCGTTACTGAAAAAGTTATTAACAAGAGAATGACTTCCATATTGTCTATTTTTTTTCCAGCTTTTACGAACTGACACACACAAATATGGACAACTACGCCAAACTTTATAAGATATTTTATTGGTGTAGAGAAAAATATTAACACAGGCATTCTGAACTTTTAACTTTTTTTTTTGGTAATGAGACAAAAGAATTTTTGGAAAGAAGAGCGTAACTGGATATGTGTAGTAGCAAAAATCGCTCTAGCATGAATGAAGCATGATTGCAGAAAAGTTACATTTCTGTAATCTTTACGCAAGCTTTTTCTTTTCTTTTTTTTTTTAAGTACAGTACTGTATGTGCATTTTGGAGTGACCGTGCAGGGAGATTAGAGCACAAGCCCTTCTGCATACAGGGACTGATGTAATTGGTTCAGCACCCATTCACCTCTTTGGGTTACTGCATCTTTATTAACGTACATTTTATTAACAAACAAAACAAATGGGCTGCCAGTGCATTCTAATGTGCTTAGATTGCACATGACCCTTTTTCTGTAACACAGCGCAATACCGTGCAATAGCATTGTTGTAGCATTGCGTCAAGTGCGCTAAGTTAAGTGTGTTGGAGTGCCATAAAAAAGAAATGGCACCACAATGCTCACTGCATGTTGCAGTAATGTGAACCTAATTTCGCCTTGTTCACAACCAAATTTCTGCCTTATTTGGACTTAGATTTTGATTTTCATGGTGTGATTGTACAATCTGCTGGATCTATTAAGGTACAAAGCAGATTTAAAGCTGACCACATATGTAACAATCTGATTGTACAGTCTCCTTTTAGACTTACCAAGAGCTATGTAATGTGCATAGTCTGCTTTCCTGGAAAGCTAGTAGTACTAAGGCCATACACTGAGCAAATGTCTGCTGGTTCCTTATAAACCATGCAGAATTCACTTTGTGAAGAGCCCTGTTGGCACCTCCCATCTGAAATCTTTTGATTGAAAAATTGAAGGAAGCAGAAGGAAAATTGTCGGCTGAACAACAGTTGATGGTTGGAAAACAATAGGGAGAATTGCAAATTTCTCCATCCGCACTGAATAGTGTGATCGTTGCAATCTGTTAGTTTCTGTTAAATCTGTGAATGTATGGCCAGCTTTAGTCACATACAGCTAGACAATTCCCGTTTACTAAGAACATTTGAATGCTCATCCCAGGGGTAGCGCCCTCTACGCTAGGTAGGTGTAAGAGTGAGATTTTTGCTAGGTGGGGCAAATTTAGTCAGGCCTGACTTAAATGCAGGCCTAATTGTTTTGATTCTGGGCAGGGGAGTAGTCCAGGGAGAGCTGGAGACTGCAGGAAGAAACAGCCCTTGGTTACCCCTCCCCTTTTCTTGAGAAAGTTCTGGAAAAGGTTATGGGAAGAGGAGGTGAGGCTTTCTGAAGTATGTTAAGGAGCCCTGACCAATCCTCAACCTGCATTGGCAGGGGGCAGACCTCCTTAAATACTGTGTTCTTCCAAGTGGGGGAGGAGAGTTTGGGTGGAAGTCTGGAGATGTGATAGTGTGGAGGCTGTCGTGGCCTGGGGGGGGGCCCAGTCTAGGGGGGTGACCTTGGGCCTGGAGTGCTCAGGTGCAACCAGGAGGAATGAGATTTTGGTGGCAGGCACAAAGCAGAGTGGAAAGGACAGCAGTAGAGAGATTTTCAGTGAGGAATTACAAGTGTCAGGAGTTGGTGAGTGACATACCCTTGGATACTGGAGGAGGCAGGATAGAGCAAATTAGGGTGAGAGACAGTCTGGGAAGGATGCAGAAGCCAGTGTGGGACTTTGGTGTTGCTGTGGCAGTGGAGGAGGCCGTTGCAGCTGGAAGAGCTGGCAGGGCCTGGAAGAGGATGGGCTGGGAGTTTTAGTCCATCATCTTGGCGAGCTAGCACCAACAAACTAACTTTCTACACAAGGGGAACCTCAACCCCATGCCTGCAAAGGGCGATTCGGAGGCCTGGAAAAATCTACTCCACATGTGCTAGCTAGGCCGAGCAAGACTGTTTGGAGGCCTGATAAATTTCCTTCCAGGTCTCATCAGTGCCGAGTAAGAACTGCGCAGAAGAGAGGAACAAGGAGTTTGGTGAATCAAGTGATTGTGCAGGAGTGAGGAACAAGGAGTAAAAGTGTCAGTGCTGGAGTGAAGAAGGAGAAGTATATACGGAGTTGTATGTAGAGGTCTCGTGTAAAGAACTGTTTGATTCTTGGGCATCCCATAATCATTCCTACCCCATCCAAGTTCAAATCCCCTAATAAGACACAAAAACAAAAGTACCAGCCTGTTCTGTGACTCCGGATGTGAGGAAAATGTGTGACTGAGGGCAGTGTGATCAGGTGAACCACAACAACCAGCCACCCTCAAGGGGGCCATTGGCTACATATATATATATATATATATACATACACACACACACACACACATGTGCATTTGAGCTTTGGGGTGCACACTCTAATGCAATACGCCACTCTATAAACCTATATAACAGAATATATCTGGGGATTTATCTGATTACCTTTAGGAGTTAAGAACAAATATAAAGGTTTTCCGAAAACTTGGTAAGAGATTTTCTTTCTTTTGGAGAAGCTAGAGGCTAGAGATGCTAAGAAATGCAGGATTTGTTTTTTAATACTGAATCTGATATACCCAAATGTCTATTCTCAAACAACACATATATAATTATGCAAATGTGGCTGGTTTTACTGTAGTGTACACATGCTGCAAATCACAGTAACCTAAATGCAATAATTAGTCATTTATGATGCTTCTTTTGGCAAACTTCAGAGAGATTCAGGACAGACAGGGAAGTCTAAGGGTTTTTTTATTAGAAGTTTCAGCCAATACCATAATCAAAGTAAATGCATTTTCAGTGAGCATTTTTTTTTTATTTTGTAATGTTTTTTGCTTAGAATTTTTTATTATCATTTTACTTTTATATTTTACATTCTTACTTTTACCCATTTTCTGTATTTCATATACAGATTTGTAGACTCTTCCTCTTAAAGTGGTAGTAAACCCATCTATTTAACAATTTCAAAACCAGTTACATTTCCGGCACATGCCGGAAATGTAACACTCCCATTGGTTGTGCTCTAAACCAAATTGTTGAACCATCCAAAGGCTGGTGTCATAGCTGATCACATGTGCAGCATCATGGCAGTTGTAGATTAAAAAGAGGCCAAGATGCCAGCTTCCTTGGCTGAAAACGATAGGAGGGTTTACTACCACTTTAATTGCATTTATATTATTCATTCTGTATCTTTCTGTATTCTTTATTATAAGTTTCTCTGATCAACAGCTGCCAAGGTGGAATGTCAGCATTGTTTTCAGTCTGTCAAACCTGACTGGAAGGAGTTTACTGAGACAGAGAAATGGTAAAATACAATTGGAACTGCTAAGAAGAAAGCAGAACCTGTATATGTAATGACTACATATGGTTGCTCCCACGTACATATATAAATACAAGTTGTACAAAGAAGCACTTCCTGTTTTAGAATGACAACGCTCACTCACCATACTATATCTATGGGAGAACAGCAATGCCACCCTCAAACAGGACTACAAAACACCTCCTCTTCTCTTTGTCTCAATAACACAGAAAGGAGGGACCCTGTAGTCCACAGAGTGAGCTGGGGACAATATAACTGATAACAGTCAGCAAGGGTAAAACTGATACCAAAGCAAAGCATTTCTTGTTAGGGTTTACATGCAAATTGAGGTCTGTTTATAAATGTTCTCAAACAATATTCGTGCAGCTTTCACTCAGGATTAATGCATTTTTCCAACTGAATAAAATTAGAAAAAAGTGTGAATCTCGTGTGTGTGTTATGTAAAACATTTATAAATAGACCCCTTTAGATTGAACATCTAAAAATAAATGAACAAATAAATAAATAATAACAAAAAATAAGACTATGGTTCCTAAATGATCTAACTGCAATATGAAGTATGGTCCGATGGTTTTTTAAAATGGGGTTTAGATATAACTGCAAGGAACAATCAGTTTCTGCATATTTCAATGCATATACAGTATATCAAGATAGAAAGATAAATAGCTGACTAAGCTTAATATTAATTTTCTCTAAGGTGTTTTATACTGTAAGTGTAATTATACTGCTTTTGGGTCAGCTGCATTTATTTATTTGTATAAAATCTTAAGCACAACAAATTGTTTGCTTTCAGACTTCTTTTCTTTAATTGAATCTTCATGGCCTGTCTGAACCCAGAAAAGAGGGAGATTGGGGAGAATGATTCATGCTAAAATCAAAGGCTCGGTGTTGTGTGTGAAAATTTGAGCTTTCATTATTGAGGTCTGTAAACAACAGGCTTTTTCAGCAGAGAAACTAATGTTCAACTTGTGAAAATAAGCCTGGAGCTCCACCTGCGGGATTGCGATGTACATATACTGTATACTGTAATATTGATATGCAGTAGTTCGTATTTTTTTGACAAAAAAAATAGAATATTTTTACATTTACAATATAATAAATAAAATATATTTATAACCACTACATGTTTCCCTTTAATACTTTATTTTATTAGCTTACATGCAATTCTCTTTGTATACTAGACATTTTCCTGATAGATAGATATTTATTGTAAAAACTTTCATCCAGAATTATAAAGCCAAAAGATAAGAGAGTGAATGATTTAGTTCATCTCTACATTGTGACTAATACAGCCCCGCAGTGCACTTTTCATTTCAGATATTGTATATTATAAAGTGACAGCTTTTAAACTTGTGCTACTTTATATCTAATGCCACGCTGAACCGATCTATAAAACAACAAGATTAATGATCATGAGCCAAACCCGAGTCATAACTTATCTCAGTGATGTACTGTATTAACTGTGCAGTTTCCATATAACATGGTACGGTAAATACATTGTGTCAGTCTGAAATATTATGTTTGGATATCATATCTTTACAGCATCTCCTTTCATATCTAAAATGTTTCACTCAGCAAAGAAAAATGTTGATGTGTTTGCAGCCCAAGAGAGACAAGAAGCAAGTTACAACTCAGTAGAGGGCACTCTTTCCCACTTCATCCAGCAGAGGGTGCTCTCCCTCATTCTACCCAGTAGAGGGATTTATCCTCCACTCCACCCATTATAATTGCCCACCCAGGACACACTCCCTTACGCCAACCAACATATTGCATCCTCCATTAATTTTTTTTTTCAAATCTTTTATTTAACCACATACGTGAGACAGAATCCACAATAGAACATGAGACAAGAAGTGGTTACAAAGGATTACATCGAGCAAATGTGACATATCAAGACGACCTACTTCACCCTTTCTCACGGGAGATGACTCAACATTGAACGAAGAACAGAGAGAACCCGACGTTTGTGTAGTTGTAAAAAGAAACGACTCACTTTGTAAAATCTATACTTTCCTCTACGACATTTCTATACTATAGGTTTGTATTATAAAGTC
>BLSH010067664.1:1092364-1103212 GCA_018402905.1 Glandirana rugosa | reverse complement strand
TTTCAAAATCTATGCAACCCATGCATACAGTAACGTTCCTTTTTGCTGTGAAATTCTGTCGTTGATTCTCTTTTTTAATTACAATAATCTGGCTGTTCTGCATGGATTACTCATATGTAAGTCTTTTAAAATTAATTTCCACATTTTTCTGACCGACCGCAGATTTGCTTCATGGAAGGAAATCTGAATTTCCATCAACCTGCATTCTTGGTAGGAAAAATCCATTAATTTTGGATTTTTTTGGCTTTTTCTGTTGCGTCTTAGAAAAGCCATACATTTCTTAAGACATGTCAGATTGCTGATGACAAGGATATTTTATGTCTAGAGTGTAAGTCTCATTTAATGGTCCAAAGCATAGTTTTAATATCAGAAAATAAGCATCTTTATCTCCTTTAAATATATTTATGCATTTTCTCTATATTAAAATAACCGGGCTGGGTTACATGCCAGCGTCCAAAGTGCATATTAACCGGAGATTCACCCCCAGTCCAATGAGCAATTATGTGTCGGAGGACGGAATATCGCAAGTCAAGAGAACGCAGATACTGTGTGTCACTTACTCTCACGCCTCACCATATCTAAAGGAAATTATTTCAGTATTCTGCATTCAATGTTTATATGAAATGTCTTGGCTGTAGAGAAGATCACTTTGTTGTCTGTGATATTACTTAAGAGCCGAAAAACCAACTAATTCATAATTCATAGCAGATTTGCAATTAAGGGGTATTTATAGTCTTTCGAACAAGTCTGAAGTTGAAGCTGAACTCCAGGCAAACAGCTGAATATGCATATGTAATAAATATATGGGAGCGGTTTTAATTGCCAAAGGATTTGTATTTCTGTCCATCCAGCCCTGATATTTACACAGCTGTGCCACATAGAACAGCCCTGTATAGAGGGGCAGGAGACCTGCTGCTGTAACAGTAACACAGATATTGTTCATTGCTCAGTATGTGATTGCAGAGTAACATAAGAAGCAGCACACCGATGAGCTCATCTTTCTCCCTCTGCTTTCTCCTCCTATCAGCATGCTCCACATTAGCTCCATGAGCACTGCAACAGAACTGACTTGACTTTTTGTGCTGCTTCTGCATTTAAGCTTTACAGTACAGGAGATTGTAACAAGCTAACACCAAGTGAAATTTAGGCACAGCTTGCTAGAAAAAAAAAATGTATTAAAGTGGTAATAAACTCTGTACTACCACTTGTACCTACATGTAAGCCTATAATAAGGCTTACCTGTAGGTACTGTGAATATCTCCTAAACTTTCACAGTTTAGGAGCTATTCAGAGTGCATGCAGCCGATGACATCAACAGCGCAATGCCGGACCTTAAAGTGGTTGTCTACCCACAAAAAAAAAACCTGTAAGGCAAAGGCATAATGAGCTAGTAAGCACCGCATACTAGCTCATTATGAAATACTCACCTTAGAACGAAGCTCCCGCAGGGCTGCCCGGTCCCTGCAGAGGGAGTGGACATCTTCGCTGTGTGACTTCTTCTGGGTTCGCGGCTCTGGCGCTGGGAGTGGCCAGAGCCACGAGACGTCACTCTCGCAGGAGCCCGTCCTTCCGGCGGACTTTCCCGCAGGGTCCGGCGCTAAGCGCCGGGTCTTCACCGGGCCATCACTGCGCATGCGCCGTGACGTCAGCAGCTGCATTGCAAGTGGAATATCTCCTAGACCATACAGGTTTAGGACATATTCATTTTACCTAAAGGTAAGCCTTATTATAGGCTTACCTGTATGTAAAAATGACTTTAGGGGGTAGACAACCGCTTTATGGGCCTGTGCCAGAAAAGGCGGCTTCCGTGCGCATGCTTCAGAGTGACGTCATTGCTCCCCCGGCCACTCATGTAGCCGGAGCCCGTGAACCCAGAAGGAAGAACGGGGGAAGATGTCAGCCATCTCAGCGGTGACATTGTGACGCTGAAGGGCTTCGTTTTAAGATAAGTCTATCATAATGTGCTAGTATGAAGTACATTCTAGCACTTTATGACATTGCCTTACAGGGAATTTTTTTTCTTTTAATTACCTGCAGTTTACTACTGCTTTAAGGAATACGGAACTATATTATTGTGTGCCTTTTATGTCTAGATTTCAGCTTTAAAATAATTGAGTTTTTATTTCTGTTCTAAGCATTACACTGACATTTTTTTTACATGCAATTCCATGATGTCCACATGTTGGAGATTGCTCTGGTGTATGTCAGTGATCTGGGATCTAGCTAGATGACTGGGTTGGTGCCCAAGCACATTGTGCTCAACAACATAGAGGAGATGAGGATGACCCTCTGGCAAACCTGCAAAGGGGTTTCAGAAAGAAGGTGTCATGACAGGTATATGGGTTTTATGCACATGGGGCTTCAAAAATATGGAAAGAGACCATGTAATATTATGGCTTTCATAATAATACAGCCAACCTTGATAAGCCTTGTGCTTACTGGAGTTTACATCAGCAGCTTTCATTAAAAAGCACCTGGTGATCCAGCCCTGAGGGTCCTTGTTTAGGAAGTCCCATTACAAGGGCACAACATTCTGTCCTTGTCTCCCAATTATGCTCCTACGTTGTTATCTTGTCACATTGGTTCCAGTAGAGACTGCAGGTGGCTGTTTCAACACACATTACACAGCCATAGTCCACTGTTGTCACCATCAGGAATTCCACCCTGAGAAATGACATGCAGCCATCACTGGCGTGCATGTAGACAGGAAGTGGCTGTAAAGAGACTGCGGGACATAAGCAGCCTTGAGATGCAACAAAGGATAAAAAAAAAGTTAACATCAGTGTTATGTTAAAAAAAAATTATAGAAATTGTTTATGATAAACAATTCTTTGGCAAACTAACTGTAATCTAGTTGGGATTTTACATCTACTTTAACAAATTACAGCCTATATAAAATATAATAAAAATTTTAGAGATTAGGGTTACATATACATTAACAAGACTATATGAATTTAGGGAATCCTAGGGCTTATGGATATGGGTGTAACATGTTCAAATACAGTCAAACTTTGGTCAAGTATAAAGTTGGATTACCATGTTTCATTTTTAAAATTTGAAATGTTGAAAATGCATTCTGACTTAATTCCTCATGGTCATAAAGTTATTAATCCTAAAATAGCCAAATCCCTATCTTTTTTTTCTTTTTTTTTTTGCTTGATAGCAAATACCTCTTCCCTATATCGTAGATCAGATATTAACCTTATGCACAATGACAGCTTTGGAGAGCACATGTGCGGTGTTTTATGCCGAACAACATGGCCGCACTGTTCTCTGCACAGCTCATAAAATGGGAGATTAAACCTCTCCTAGGAAATTGCACTCATTTTTTCCTCACATTCCAGCAGACAGCTGCTAATCTTCAGCACCAACAGAGGCAACTGACCAAATATTTACAGCAGAGCTGGGACATGGAGCAGTTATTACCAGATCTACAGTCCATAAGACATTATCCTGGACTTAATTAACACATGCTTTTGTGACTTATTTATTGTCCATGCTTATGAGGAGATCTGGGGAAGGATTCACCGGACATGTGTTTTCTGTATCATAAAAACAATGGCATGAAGTCAGCTATTGGGTGGTATTGTCGGTTGTAAGGCTGCAGCCTTGCATATCTGTCAGTGAGGTAATTGATAAGATACAGGGCAGGACATGTCTTCCTTTAGTAAGCCGACAAATTAGCAAGAGAGAACCATTAAATGTTACACTTGACAAAAACATCTGCTGAATATGAGTTGGAATAATTTGCAATCTCCAGTTGGCCTCTAAAATAATTCAGATACAATCCTGAAAAAAATGAAATTGCTTGAAGATTGAAAAATAAATAGAATGTCATTAAAGATGGTATAATGTTCTATATTATGAAGACCATTAGGTGCTGGTCAGATTCAGAAGTTTTGGGGGCTCCTGGGGTTGAGCAAAGGGATTTAGCTACAAAGAAGTTGGGAAATCCAAAGACAGAAACATTAAGAGCAAGTGTAGGTATCATGGTCAAGGCCAGATTATCCTATGGATACAGAACACATAAGACAAAGTAAGAAAGAGATGTGGACCAACCTAAGACCCAGGGGTCATGTTTTTTTGGTTGCTGCATGTTTTTTTCAACTTGATTTGGTACCTTTCTAACAGTACTTAAATGCCCCCAGGGTGTAACCAGACCACTATAGCTCCTACGATCAGTGATGGATTTATAAGGGGGCAAAAGGGACAATTACCTGAGCCCCCTGCCAGAGGGGGCCCTCAGACTTTCCTTATAAAAAAGAAACATATTTTCCCTCGAGACTTCAGTAGTGTGTTCGTTGAGGAGGTTGTCCAGTTTGCAGCCTTTGCCAAGCTCTAGTCATGTTTCAGTCCATCTCAACAGGCAGTTTTATTACATGATGCAGGGCTTGCTGATACCTTTCCATGTGCTAATGCAGCTCTTCAAAAGTATTTGAGCATGATGGTCACTAGTTGTTTTGGGGGGAAACATTTCTCAGCAAAGTGACACTGATAAAGAATTATCTGAGAACTACCACGACCCATGATAGACTAAGTGCCCTGTGCCTACTGGCTGTTGAGAGCAGTGTTCTCAAATGATATAATTTGAGTTAGGCAGCCCATAGATTATGCAATTTTATTTTCTTCCATCACAGGTGGAAGGAAAGAAAATAGCTTGATTCCACCATCAGCACAGTGTTGATGCGGGAATATCACCGGAAGTATTTGTATGTAAAAAACCCAGCTGGTTGTACCCTAATTGATTGATGGATTGATTTGTGTACAACCAGCCTGCCAATAGATGGATTGAATCTTGGCCGCTCCCTGCTTAACTGGCCAAGATTTGATCTATCTATGGCCAGCATAAGTTAAAGATTTAGCAGATGCTTAGTGCAGGAAGAAAGACCTTTTGTAAATATTGTAGTGTGATACATAACTGTGATATATGACTTGCCAGTTTCAATTACCTGTGTAATGTGTATTCTTACAGTCAATAAAGTTGGGAAAACAAATTAGACAAGTATCTTTTTCGGACTTTCTGTTTAGAACAAATGTGGTTTATCAGTCATTTTATTTCACTTTTTTATTTGCCATGTAATTTAATTTCTATGTTGAGGGGCCCCCAAATTTGAAGTGCCCCGGGCCACCCCAGGTCTAAATCTGCCACTGCCTCTCATACCATTACAGGCAAGGGCACCATAAATAAGTTAAGGATCAAGGAAATAGTGAACAGACAGTCAGACAAACTGGGTGAGGGAAAGTCAAAAAGCTAGGAAACATGCTTTCAGCATGGATAAAAGTCCTCAGAGGGCAATGGAATAAGTAAGAGGAGTTAAGATAGAGTCAAATTGGTGAGGCGTACAGAAAACAATGCAGGAAAATGATAAGGACAAAGAACAAGAAGGTCAAAGTCAAAAGGTCAGCCATAAAGGATAGAAACCAGATCACCAATACTGGGAACAAGGCAGAATAAGAAAATAGCACCAAATCAGCAGAAACAAGGAGGTAGAATACTGTCAGGAGCCACACAATACACCATAAATGTTTCAAAAGTGAAGGAAACCTAAAAACTATTTTGGGCTGCTGAAACAATAGTAGAGAGCCAGACAATGGTCAAAGTCAGACACAGATCAGGAACAGATGGAGAGAATGTAGTTTAATCTAATGTAGATTAAAGTGTAACTTCACACTTATTGGTCTTGCTCAACTGAAAATTGTCTCTATTTGGATGAAATATTCATATGTTGCAAGAGGACATTCATTGAAGATGAATTACAAATCCACCAGTTCCCACAGTAGTGGGTACATATATACTGTATTGATTTTAAATGTGTAAGCAAATCCAAAACTTTTCCTTGCAATGCAGTGGTTCTCAACTCCGGTCCTTGGGACCCACTAACAGGCCAGGTTTGCAGGATAACTGAAATACATCACAGGTGATCTCATTTGCTGTTCAATGATTGCAGTATTCTAGTCTGCATCTCCCCAAGGCAATACTTAAAATCTGGCCTGTTAGTGGGTCCCGAGGACTGGAGTTGAGAACCACTGTTGTAATGGATAGAGTAGGAAATTATTATAACCCCTGTCGAGCTATTATTGCTGCCTGTGTTAACGCTAGGTCTGGCATTCACCTCCTCCGTTTGACCTAAATATCACTGTCACCAAGAGAGAAAGCAATGGAAAATCCAAAATGTGATAGTTGTCACCAAAATAAGAGTTGAGAGATCTTCCAATGGGCACACCTATTCTGATGACAACTGTCTATGAGGGCAATTCCCTTCGTCTTTTAAATATTTCTTTTCACTTCCTGTAGCATCTCCAGGACAAGACATGAAAGGAATTCTTTCCAAATAGGACCCAGACAGCAAAAAAATAAAATAAACAGACTGACTAACTGTATACATACACTTTAAATCCCTGTATGTCCTCAGTTTCCCTCTGTATTTGTTATAGCAGTTAGCTCTTAGAAGAAAAAAACTTCACGTGAAGGACTAAATTCAGTAGTAAATACATGAAGTCACGATTGCGGTCAGAAATCACAGCTCCTCTGCTTCATGTCTTAACAGTTGTCCTCACTGCTGCTTGTTATTGTACAGTGACAGATAATATACTGTATACGTTTTTTGTTACTACATTTTTGAGCAGCTCAACACTACAACACTGTAACATTAACAATTCTGATAATTGTATTTACAAGCATCTTAATCTGTGTTTTGGACAAACGAACTTCAATTTTCACTTCGGACAAAAATTACTAGGTTAACGCTCCATTCACACTTGTACAACTCCAAAGTTGACCCGACTTTGGAATGCAACTTTGGTGCAACTTTGGATGGGTGCAACGTGGATACGACTTTGGCTTTGACCAGTGATAATGGACAACTGTTGCACACAAGTTGCAACATTCAGGTATGACTTTCATGCATCTTCTAAGGGTTAAAGTGGTTATAAAGGCAGAAGTTTTTTTTTATCTTAACCACTTGCTGACCGCCAACCGCAGGTTGACGGCGACAAGATGGCTCTGCTAGGCAAATTGCCGTCATATGACGGCGGCTGCCAGATCGCTCACTGTGGCCAGGGGGGGGGGGGGCAGGGAGCAGGTAGGGCAGACTCGATCTCCGCCGGCTACCCGCGATGCCTCCCCACCCCCGCAGTGAAAGAACGGAGATCCGTGCATGGAAACACGGATCTCCTTTCTGTGAGAGGGGGAAGGGCTGTCATCACAGCCTTCTGCTATATGGAAGCTGTGATCACTCCCCTTCCCCTGCCAGTCAAACACTAATACAGTTAGAACACGCCCAGGGAACACAGTTAACCCTTAGAGCGCCCCCCAGGTTAACCCCTTCACTGCCAATGGCATTTACACAGTAATCAGTGTGTTTTTATAGCACTGATCACTGTATAAATGCCAATGGTCCCAAAAAAGTGTCAAAATGGTCCAACATGTCCGCCACAACATCGCAGTACCGCTAAAAATCGCAGATCGCCACCATTACTAGTAAAAAATAAAAAAAATAAAAACCCCAGAAATTAATTCTCATCATCCGTAAACGCGGCAACTTTTGCGCAAACCAATCAATAAACGCCGATTGCGATTTTTTTTATCACAGATATGAGGAAGAATATAAATCGGCCAAAACCGTTGAAAAAAATGTTTTGTTATACTTTTTTTTTGGATTTGTATTTTAGCAAAAAGTAAGAAATTTGTTCTTTTTTGCAAAATTGTCGCTCTTCTTTTGTTTATAGCAGCGATCAGAAATGACACAGCGGTGATCAAATACCACCAAAAGAAAGCTCTATTTGTGGGAAAAAAAGGATGCACATTTTGTTTGGGTACAACGTCGCATGACCGCGCAATTGTCAGTTAAATCAACGCAGTGCCGAATCGCAAAAAGTGCTCTGGTCCTAAAGTGTGAAATCCTTCCGGGGCTGAAGTGGTTAAAGGAGGTGTAAAGGTAGAAGGTTTTTTTATCTTAATGCATTCAATGCATTAAGATAAAAAAAATCTTTTGTGTGTAGCAGCCCCCACAGCACCCCCCTAATTACTTACCTGAGCCCCATCTCTCTCCAGCGATGTCCAAGAATGTATAAGCTGTCTGGGACACTCCTCCTGTTTGGCTGAGACACAACAGCTATGCCATTGGCTCTAGCAGCTGTCAATCAAAGTCAGTCAGCCAATCAGGGGAGAGAGGGGACGGGGCCGGGTCGAGCTCTGTGTCTGAATAGGTGTCCCTATGGGAAGCTGCTGGCTGAGGGGGGCACTCGATAAAAGAAGGGGCCAGGAGTGCTAGCGTGGGACCCAGGAAGAGGAGGATTGGGGCTGCTCTGTGCAAAACCTTTTATGCAAACCAATTATTATACACTTATTGGGATTTTCTTTTTTACCAAAGACATGTAGCAGAATACATGTTAGGCTAAATTTATGAAGAAATACGATTTTTTTTTAATGGATATGTTTCATAACAGAAAGTAGAAAATATTGGGGTTTTTTTCAAAATGTTTTGTGTTTTTTCATTTTTATAATAAAAAATAAAAAACCCAGTGGTGATCAAATGCCACTAAACTATAACTCTATTTGTGTAAAAAAAATGATATCAATTTAATTTGCAAACAGTGTTGCATGACCGCCCAATTGCCAGGTAAAGTAGCGCAGAACCCAAACCCATTTTTTGAGTTTTGAGTAGTTTAGAGTATAATTAAAATAGCTATCTGGTTTTTACTCCTGTCTGTGTTATGTTGGGGAGATTTCCCTTTAGTTACTGTCTAGAACACACAACTGGAAGGGAAAGGAAATCTTTATAAACTCAGTGAAAATCCTCTCTTGGACAGTTGTCACTGCCTCTTCTGGTGACAACTGTAGCATTTTGGTATTCCAAATACTTTCTGCCCCAATGACAATGGTTAATAAGGCAAACAAAGGGAGGGAATCTCCACAGCGGGGACACAGACAGCAATAAAAAGTTAACATACATTCTAACCCTTCCCCACCCTTATCCAAAACTATAATACATTTTTTTAGCTTTATATTTTCTTTAAGACATAAATCCTGCATGTCTTCTAAAAATACACTCTAATTTTCCATACTAGGATAGCCTATTCAGATAGAGATCACAAGGGCTTTAATCCCTGGACAATTCTTTATATAGATGCAACACTATCATTGCGTTAGGATGATTTAAACTAAGTTAAGGCTCAAGAATTTCAATTCCTTCTTATCTGCAATATTGGAATACCAAAACAAGTTGAAGGGGAGCTGGAAAATATCTTCCTCAGAAACTATAAGAGGAAAGCTATAACATTTTTAAACAGTGATAGTATTATTTATTATATCAAAGCTATTTTATGTTTTATTTGGATCTCTGGCGTCCCTTTTTTTGAACGTTCTCATAACATGACAGTAATTAGCCATCAAAATGTTACACGGTGGATCTAGGGCCAAGGGCTGGAGCCTGGTTCTTCTCAAGTTACATCGATGACATCATCCAGAGGATTATATTTAAGGTCTAGAAGAATGAAATGATGACACGTTGTAACTAGCAAAAAGATCTATTTGTCCAAGCTGATACCATTTGTAAAAATTACTACCATGCATTAATGCTATTCATGGTGGAACAAGAGTTTCAAGCTGAGAGCTTAGAGCCATTCATTGCTCAACATTTTAGGGTCATCCATTTATCTCCTATTTTATGATGGATTCATAGTTTTCTGTGGAAGAATTTAACTTTCCTGTTGAGGGGGTCTAAAGTTTAAATCTTCTAAAGGTTCCATAATAATCATGTTAAACGTTTTACTGTTGGGGCTTTAAGAAAAATGTAGACATGATTAGACTTTAAATATAAAATATCACAATGTTTAGAAGTATATCTAATAAATGCACCATAAAGGCAGCATTGTAGACCTGAGCTGGATTTAAACTTAAAAACCTAACAATTACAGTTTAAATATCTATATGCTACAAGTTAAAAGTTAGGACTTCTGAAAAATACTTTAGACTGGATTCGCACCATTGCGGTGCAAATTCCAGCTCTGTTGCTTGTGAGAAGGCTCCTGTCCATTCTCACAGCGCATCAGCTGGCTGGGGAGGGGGGGAGGGAGGTGCAGTGAGAAGGGGGAAAGATCCCCGTTCAATACGAAACACATCTCCAAATTAGATGCATTCCCATTTAACAGAATGAGGCCTGAAATAGCACCGCATTGCACAGTAAAAGCACACGTTTTCTGTGCAATGCGGAGTGCGAATGCACCGCACATATGTGAACTGGACACATTGAAAATAATATGTTTTCAAGTGTCCTGTGAATTGGATGCGGTGTAGGCCGCATTCAATTCACATAGGTGTGAACCCAGCCTCAAACTGAGAAAAGTGTTTGGATGAAAAGACAATGAATTTTCAACACATTTCATGCACTAAGGGTTCACTTCTTCAGGAAGTTGTAGGAGATGCATAGCTGTATCAGGTTTGCTGAAATTAGCCAAGGTAAATAAAAATCATGAATGTACCAGTACACAGGGCTTTTTTTCAGCCGGAACTTGGTGAGCCTCTGGCTCCGGCCCTATGCTCCCTGCTCACCACTATCACTTGTAAACACAGATGTCTGGCTTCTGTGTTTACAAGTGACAGCTTGTCTCCCAACAGCTCCCGCAGATCTGATCGACCAAGCGGCTCCCACTGAGTGCAGGATGGGACAAGGGAGATTCAGGTGACCGGGGTGCAGTCCAGAGGCCGGCACCCCACTGGATGATTTCCCTGCAAGTGAGAGAGTTGGAGCCACTTACATTGTACGGGGAGGTACTAGAGAGTCCATCAGCAAGAAAAGTAAGACATGTGGCAGATGGTAGATCTTTTAAGGAGGGGGGGGGGGATGG
>BLSH010067664.1:1057531-1073746 GCA_018402905.1 Glandirana rugosa | reverse complement strand
CGAGAGGGAATGTCGTTGTTATACGGAAAAATAAAACTTATTGTGATCAATAGAAGTTATTAGTCTGAGACCGCAGGATGAAACATCTATAGGAACTCTGAGTAATAACAAAGAAATGACCAATCCCAGCAGTCTCCTCGGAAAGAAACTTGAGCGGCGATGAGAATAATTTCCTAACATGATCTTTTCAATTTAATCCTCTTAAGATGAGATATTTTCCAAATGTGCCTAATTGTGGCTTTACATCCTTAAGCTGAGTGAAATATATATTTTTTGAAACCCTTCCAATGGAAAAAAAATTGAAGACCTTGTCATCTCTGCAAATTATAACTTTTTTAGGAACCAGAACTGCAGCATCATCTAAAAATAAAGATAATTCAAAATGTTCGGTTAGCAATGCAGCATATACTGTAGAGTTTGTGTATATGGCAGTTGAGGTTGTACACCCCCTTCCCCAAGTTCCAAATGAGCCAAGATCTGTTCGCCATGCTGTAGATTTAATAAAATCTCATAAAATGTTAAAGACCAGTTCCATGTTTATATTTTGGTTTTGTGTGGTTGCTTGCAAGTTAAACCAGATGTTGGTTATTTATACCTATTGTAGACCCCATAGGCGAAATATTGCCTCAATTATTAGTTCAGTCCAATGGCTGAGATCATTTACAAAGCCCCAGTGAACTCTACATAATGGAGAATATATGATTAAGAAGTCCAACCACAAAACAGTGACACATTGATACAACCAGTACAAAAGATACAATATGAGGCTACTGGAGTTTCTTAACCATTATTATTATTATTATACAGTATTTATATAGTGCCGACAGTTTGCGCAGCGCTTTACAATATTAGGGCAGACAGTACAATTACAATACAATTCAATACAGGAGGAATGAGAGGGCCCTGCTCGTTAGAGCCTACAATCTAGGAGGGAGGGTTAAATGATACGAAAGGGCAATAACTGTGGGGGATGAGCTGAAAATAAGAAGTGTAGTTGTTAGGTGGTGGCAGGATAAGCTTCCCTGAAGAGAAAAGTTTTCAGTGATCGCCTAAAGGTGGATAGATTTGGGTATAGTCTGACAGATTGGGGTAGGGAGTTCCAGAGGATGGGAGAGGCTCGGGAGAAGTCTTGGAGGCGAGTATGAGAGGAGGTGATGAGGGAGCTGGAGAGCAGGAGGTCTTGGGTGGAGCCAAGAGAATGATTAGGTTGGTATTTTGAGACTAGGCTGGTGATATAGCTGGGAGCAGAGTTGTGGATGGCTTTGTAGCTCATTGTTAGTATTTTGAACTTAATTCATTGGGCGAGTGGCAGCCAATGGAGGGATTGGCAGAAAGGGGTGGCAGACGCTGAACGGTTTGTAAGGTGGATGAGTCTGGCAGCGGCATTCATGATGGACTGAAGGGGGGATAGTCTATTTAAAGGTAGGCCAGTGAGGAGGGAGTTGCAGTAGTCGAGGCGAGAGATGACCAAGGAGTGAATCAGGAGCTTTGTGGTTTCATTGGTTAGGAAAGGATGTATTTTAGAGATGTTACGGAGGTTGAGGCAGCAAGCCTTTAACCATGAGCGTTGATGCTCACCAATGCAGGAAAACTAGGATTTAAGTGTTTTAGAATATATTTATATAAATACTACAGTATCTCACAAAAGTGAGTACACTCATCACATTTTTGGAAATATTTTATTATATCTTTTCATGTGACAGCACTGAATAAATTACACTTTGCTACAATGTAAAGTAGTGAGTGTACAGCTTGTATAACAGTGTAAATTTGCTGTCCTTAAAATAACTCAACACACAGGCATACTGGTCACTGGAAGTTCAACATGGCACTTCATGGCAAAGAACTCTCTGAGGATCTGAAAAAAAGAATTGTTGCTCTACATAAAGATGGCCTAGGCTATAAGAAGATTGCCAAGACCCTGAAACTGAGCTACATAGCAGTGGCCAAGACAATACATTGGTTTATCAGGGCAGGTTCCACTCAGAACAGGCCTCATCATGGTCAACCAAAGAAGTTGAGTGCACATGTTCAGCGTCATTTCTAGAGGTTGTCTTTGGGAAATAGATGTATGAGTGCTGCCAGCATTGCTGCAGAGGTTGAAGGGGGGGTCAGCCTGTCAGTGCTCAGACCATACGCCACACACTGCATCAAATTGGTCTGCATGGCTGTTGTCCAAGAAGGAAGCCTCTTCTAAAGATGATGCACAAGAAAGCCGACAGTTTGCTGAAGACAAGCAGACTAAGGACATGGATTACTAGAACCATGTCCTGTGGTCTGATGAGACCAAGATAAACTTATTTGGTTCAGATGGTGTCAAGTGTATGTGGGGGCAATCAGGTGAGGAGTACAAAGACAAGTGTGTCTTGCCTACAGTCAAGCATGGTCATGGGAGTGTCATGGTCTGGGGCTGAATGAGTGCTGCCGGCACTGGGGAGCTACAGTTCATTGAGGGAACCATGAATGTCAACATGTACTGTGACATACTGAAGCAGAGCATGAACCTCTCCCTTCGGAGACTGGACTGCAAGGCAGAATTCCAACATAATAACAACCCCAAACACACCTCCAAGACGACCACTGCCCTGCTAAAGAAGCTGAGCGTAAAGGTGATGGACTGGCCAAGCATGTCTCCATCTGTGGGGCATCCTCAAATGGAAGGTGGAGAAGTGCAAGGTCTCTAACATCTATCAGCTCCATGATGTTGCCATGGAGGAGTGAAAGAGGCAGTGGCAACCTGTGAAGCTCTGGTGAACTCCATGCCCAATAGAGTTAAGGCAGTGCTGGAAAATAACGGTGTCCACACAAAATATTGACACTTTGGGACCAATTTGGACATTTTCACTTAGGGGTGTACTCACTTTTGTTGCCAGCGGTTTAGACATTAATGGCTGTGTGTTGAGTTATTTTGTTATTTCCCCTCCTTCTGTCTAGCAGAGATGAGAATGTCTTCATTACTCTGCAAAGACTGCCAACAAACAGTGATGGGCTTATATATTAGAAAGCCCAACATTTTTTTTTTTGTATATTGGGTATGATGAATGTGTTGTGTACTAAATAGTTATCTGCTAAGTAAAGATTTTATACAAATAATTACAAAATATATAAAGCATCACTTTATGAACTTGTGGCTTCATACACATGGCTGTATGCAAAAAAATAATCAAAACGTTGGGCCCGACGTCAGGGAAAAGTTGGCGTATTTTTTGATGTATCGGCGTTAATGATCGTTAGTGAGTGTTAGTAAGCGTACTGCTGGAGAGTGCTGGTGTGTGTCTGCATGCGCAGGAGCCGCTGGCTGGAAGCACACTGGCAAAAGAGCAGAAACTGATGACAGGCACAGCATGGCTGAATCAGGTGCAGGGAAAAGAGCCAAGACAAGGTCAGACAGTCCATGTCAGCAACTAGCAGGCAGATCAGACACAGGTGGCAGGCAGAACAGTAGTCAGGCCGGGTTCGGTAATAACAAGGCAGATGAACAGAAAGATAAGGCAGAAGTGTAGCCCAGGGACGAGCCAAGGGTCGGTGCAGGCAGAGTTCAGGCAAAGATCGGGTTGCCAACAGGTGAGCAATACAGGAATAGATGCACAGATGCTTCAGGAACTTAATAGACCAAACGCCACTGACACAAGGCACTAGTACAGTTTAAATAGTCTGCCTGGTGCCAATGCACACTCACATGGGGGAATAATAACAAAATATGGCAATGGGACTCAACTGAAACTGGGAGGTGAGAAATATGGAAACTTAGAGAAGATCACAAATTCCGAACTCTCATCCTACATGATTGTCCCTGAATATTGATAATGGCAGTTATTGTTTTTTGCAGCTATCCTCACAGTTTTCATCCTGAATATTAAAATCTCATGGCTACTGTAAGTTCAATCCAATTTATCTAGGTCAGACACGTTAAACTTGGTGACGTGTGACACTTCTTTTTTGTGATCCTCATCTAATTTAAAGTGTATGTAAATTCTAGCAATAAATTTCACTTATTTGCTCCCATATGGTCTGTTAAATATACCATTGAAAACATTTTGTTATATCTGCGAAGGGGCTTACTTTTTTCTCTGTGATTCCCTTTTCTTTGTTTTTCTACTTTAATTCTCCTTCTTGCTCATTTCTTTTATCTGTTTTTTCTTTATTTCTAATTTTTGGTTATTTACCGCCAGATGCCAGTGCATGGAGTTTGTTAATCGCTCTCTGGCCACATTTTTGGGTAATTTTTTTCCACCCCTTCTTTTTTAAGATATAGCTTTCTGGCCTTTGGGTGGGGATGAAGCCTCTTGCACATCAGGAGGCTTATGGTACAGTTTCCTTTTTCCTTTTATTTTTTTCACATATATACTGTATATTTTCTTTATTTTTAGGTTCTTGAGAGGACCCCTGGACTTTATTTTTATATACAAACATAGGTTAATCTCAGGTATTGCATAGCATTTGTTGTATGATGATTCTTGAAATACTGCTTGTTTGGCGTACTTTCTAGGCTTTGATCATTGGAAGTACCATGGTTAGTTGTGTTCCTACAGACAGTAAAGGTACCGGGGCATCGTCCCCTGGTTACCTTTCACCTTTGTTTGTCTATACCAGGGATCCCCAAACCACGCCCCTCCAGCTGTTGCGGAACTACACATCCCATGAGGCATTGTAAAACTCTGACATTTACAGACATGACAAGGCATGATGGGAATTGTAGTTCCTGAACAACTGGAGGGCCATAGTTTGAGGACCCCTGGTCTATACCATATAAGAAGCCTACTTATCCATGGTATATATGTTATCATTCTCAGATTACTTTCCACCACTGGCCTGGGCATCTGTTCTCTGTTTTATGAGTTTGTCTTTATTCAATAAAAACATTGTGAAAGAAAACATTTTGTTATATCTGTTTGACAAATGCAAAAAAATTGCTGTTCCTCCAGCCAGAAATCTTGTGAGCTGATAACATTCTATGCATTAAGATAAAAAGCCTTCTTTGTACAAAAGCCCCCCTTAGCCCTTGTAATACTTACCGGAGCCCCATCTCTTCCAGTGATGTCCGCAAGTGTCTCGCCTTTCCGAGACTCTCCCTACTGATTGGCTGAGACAGAGCAGCGTCGCCATTGGCTCCCGCTGCTGTCAATCAAAAACAGTCAGCCAATCAGGAGAGAGAGGATGGGGAAGCCTGACCGCAGCTCTGTGTCTTAATGGACACAGGTAGCTGTGACTCAGCAAGCTGCTTCCTCTGGGGGCACTCAACAGAAGGGAGGGGCCAGGAGCAGCGAAGAGGGACCCGAGAAGAGGAGGATCCTGGCTGCCCTGTGCAAACCCACTGTATAGAGCATGTAAGTATAACATGTTTGTTATTTTTATTGAAAAAAAATTATGTCCCTGCTGTTCTTCAGTTCATAAAGGCCCAAAACTTTTTTTCTTAACAAAAAGGACACAAACTTTACATCATCGAGCAGCATATTCTTTGGGAAATGTTTTATGGCTCATTTCAAATAAACTGCTGTAACTGTTACTATAATATTGGAAGCCAAATAAAGTAATACATTTTTATTATTTTTATAGTGTCAGCTTGCATGACAAGCAAAAGATATGCCATTGATTAATTGATTGATTAGCTTATTTATTTATTTTCTATTATTGTTTTACTACTATCTCAGGCTGTCCTTTGTTGGCTTCAATTTGGGGCTCTCACACAGAACATAGAGGTCCAGGTCTCCAGTGGTCCAACACGCCTCCTGCACAGTGCTCCAATCAACAATGCTGTCCCGGGAGCAGGAACACTGTTGATTGGATGGTGCATGTTGGATCGCTGAAGATCTGATCCTCTGTGTGAGAGCAGCAGTCTGGATCTCCAGCATACTGTTAGTGCAGGGCAATTTAATATAGTTGTAAAACCCAATATATGATAATAATTAAAATAAAAAATTGACATATTCTTTACTTGTTATGCAACCAGACTGTATAATAATAATAATAAAAACTATTACTTTAGCTTGGGTTTAATTACCAACATGATATGTATTTTTCTAATAAAAATGAGTAGTGGGCATTAGTAGACATTAGGGATAAACAGAGTGACTTTGCCCAAACTGAGTTTGCAGCGAAATAATTAATTTCACCATGGCTGGGCCTCTTTCATTGAGTGAACCTAGAAAGAGATATTTTTCTTAAAAATAATTGTGAAAAAAACATATTAATAACAATTTTAAAAATGTTTAAAATATAAACATAGAAAAAAAGAATTAAAGGAGCCATAACCTTCTAGGAGTCATTTAAAGAATGAAAAAAAAAATGTAATATAATACACTTTACCAATCTTTGAATGTGGTAGCTCCATTTGTTTTTCTTTTTCAGGGTTCTTTATTTTCATGATCCTGCTAATAAGGCACTTTCTATCCTACGGTGACAACACTTACTCACTGTACTATGTGTGTGACCCGGAAAGAAAAAAGCATTTGTGAGGGGCTTTTAACCCTTCCATACTCTATCCAAAAGCAAAAAAAAAAGTTTTGGCTTTAGAGACACTTTAATTTCATTTTGACCTGGAAATCAGGGCTACAACAATGTTTTGCTAAGCAGCATGAATTACATAGCACCATTAAGCTGATGTGAATATTTGTGGGTTGTTCTACTACTGTGTTCTATGCCTTGTGTACTCTATTTTTTAAATTAAAGAATAGGTAAGATCATTTAAGTCCAAATAATCAGTGAACACGTCATGTTACACTCAATAACATACATTTGTGGCTGCTTTAGCCATGGCCAAAATATATAAAAAATATTATGAAGTTAAAATTTTGCAGCTGAACTAACAAACTGGAAGGAAGACGTTAAATCCTTCTTGGGTGAATTTGATGGCCAATTACAGATTTTTGTTTTTAGGTGCGCATTTGTTTTTCTTCCTACTCTGCTAACAATCTCATTTCAATAAGGTCAAAATGAATTAATATCTAATATTAATCTCCAGAATATGTAAAATCCAGATACTTCTGTGGCTAAAACAGAAAGAAAAAAAGCCTTACCCTTTGTAACCATTGCGCACACAGTATCAAATGCAGGTCAGCAGACTCCCATTTTCCCATTTATTTAAATGGTGCAGTGCAGATGACAGTACTGATCTGCTTTACATTGCGTTGGATTTCTCTGGATGCAATAGGTCCTTTTGATTTGCATTTGCATTGCAAGTGTGGGCAGGCCAAGGCTTTCGCTGTGATTTCAGTTCAAACACATACGCATGAGCGGGGCTGCTTTCAAGAGCCAAAGTCATCATTTAAAAACAGAACCTGCCTACACAAGCCCTTAGAAAAATAAAATGATATATAAAAAAATATTTTCATATTCACCCTATACATTTTTTGATATTGCAAAATCACACTTTGACAACGTTTTTTCCATTTATTATATATTTTTAATTTGTATATGTTTTAAAATATGTATTAAAACACTTGCACTTTCCATATTCACAAGAGTATTTGGCTGGTTAAGTTGCAATTTCTGCTTCCTTAATATGTGGCTAAGGTTACAATTGAATTTTAAGCATCATAAATACCCACTGCAACTGATTCATGCATCAAATTTGTCTACATTTTAAGTACTGCAAAATGAGATTTGTAGGCCAAAATCCTGAATTGGGTTCATTTTATTTGCCAAAGCCACACCCTGTTTCCTGTAACCTACTAAGAATGCAATCAAATTGGTGGTTTCTGCAGTGGAAACACAATACAGAGAAGAAGGCGCTTCTAAGTGCAGTAATAAAACACTTTAATGACAAGGAAGAGTTAAAAACACTTACAAGATGGAAGTGAGAAACAGCCATATCAATGAATCCATAAATTTTAGCAGGATGACTCCTGGGAGTAAACACAGCTGCAGGTGGAAATTCCAGCCGAACAGTGGTGGGAAATACTGTGTCTCTGATCCAAGATTGAGAGCCGTGCTGTCGGGACCAGCATGGAATCCAGGCAAACTGAAGTGACATCAGAGTGGACATGTTTCGGAGCATGCTCCTTCTTCAAACCAATGGGTGAATGTTATTTTTCATAAATATATCCTATAAATGTCTGTACCTTTATTATGGACAATGGAGCAAGTGGCACCGGATCTGTGTGCCCTTGTTGCAAAAGGGTAACTATGTGTTTTTGATAAATACATATTTTGACTAAGGAACAAAAAAAATCTAACACCAAATAACCAATAGGAACATTTTTGAAGTGTATCTTGTGTCAGAATGATGCAGTCGAGGATGTGGAGTGGGTGGCAGCTCTACTATAATTAAAATGGAAGTAAACCCATCGATTTAGCAGACCTAAAAAAAATTACATTTCCGGCACGTGCTGGCTGGGAATGTAATTGTTACATTTGCCTGTGTCCTCAACCAAACTTTCAAACCATCTAATGTCTGGTGTAATAACTGATCACATGTGCAGGATCATGGCAATTGAAGATCAAACAGAGGCCAAGATGGTAGATTTCTTGGCCGAAAACGATAGCAGGGTTTGCTTCCACTTTAATAAACTTCATTATAGGAGTGTTTGTTTCCAGAAAATAAGATGCCCTTTGAGAGTGATGAAGAAAAACATTTTGTTATCTGCAGGACGGATCCTTTTAAAGCTGCTTTATCGAGGTTTAGTTCTTTCCTCATGTGGATCATCATTGAAGGTGATAGGTACACTTCATTATTTTTAGCTACTTCAAAATTGTATGCATGGGTTATGCAAGTGCAATCCAAATATCCCCTCTCCTACCTGCTGCTTTTAGAGTTTTGTTTTTTGAACCCTACTAGTAACATTCCTTTGGCATCCACTTGCACTTGGCATCTCAGTAGGAACGTGTCCTATGCAAGTGTATCCCAGTGTGCTCTACCCTAACAGTCAAGTGCAAATGTATGCATTGGGAGTGTTGACTGCAGGGTTTAAGAGGGCTGATTTACTAAAGACAAACAGACTGTTTACTTTGTAAGGGAAGTTACACTTTGTGAGGATATTTTCCCCAGAGCTTAGTGAATGAGGTGAAGCTTTGCAACCAATCATGTGCAAGCAAAAACGTAAATTTCATTTTCCTTGCATGTGATTGAATATCCTTTGCAAAGTGGATTTTCATCACATTCACCAAGTTCCGATGGAAAGATCACTTGCAAAGTGCAACTTACCTTGCAGGTAAACAGACTATTTGTCTTTGGTAAATAAACCTCAATGAACGCTAATAGCAGAAGGTGGAGTAGGTTGGCCCATCTAGAAGCAAGCAGGTCTTGAGCAACTTTAGATTGTGCGTGTATGCCTGTGCTTCAGGCAGCATTAGGCTTAGAACAGGTTAAAGTAGAACTAAAGGCTTTTTTATAGTGAGAATAAGTCCCTCCAAAGGAAGGAAATCCCTGGCTATCATCAGGTCACCAGAACTAATGTCCCCATTGGAAAATTTTCCATCTTTAACTGGTGTAGCACTTATCCCCGAAGGGGCCACTGAAAGTTTGCCCAGGTCTCCCACAATAGTACAAAGACTGCCAATCACACAGGCTCAGGCCCACACACACTGACAATTCAGGCTCAATCCAGGGGGATGTGTTTTTAGTATGTATTGTTGAAGAACTTCAACAGGTGAGCGGTTTAGGGCCACATGATACTCCAAAACAATCAATAGCAATAATGAGAGGACAAACTGCTCACTAATCTTCTGACAGCAGCCTTTCCTGGAGATAACAGGAGATGGCTAGTATATCTACTGTAGGACTCTACAGCAGCAGTCCATATAGCAACTTCCCACATTTAGTTCCTTTCTGGCACTTGCACCGCTAATAGTCCCCAGCAAGGTCTTTACTGATATTGTGCCATGGGCTGTCTGCCATCCAGCATTCAGTGGTAGATCCTCAGTGAGGGAGAAATCAACATCCTTCTCCAGACCAGGATTTCACTACAGTGCCCTCCTGCAAAATTCCATCAACAGGCTTCTCCAGGCCCACAGCCCAGCAGTTGCTGAGGCCCAGGCTGCAATTTGTTGTTAAAGAGGGGGTAACCTCTAGGAGCAGCAGCCCCAAGAGGCTTGGAACCCTCCCAGGAGGGAAAAGAACAATCTGCTCAAGCCTCCTGTACATTTATCCCCTCCCCAACCATCTTCTGAATGCCTCCTTCTAGGGATTGGCTGGGGCTTGATAAATATTTAACTGATCATATTGAATCTACCAGCCCTATATTCTGGAAACTTCACCCACAGGCAGGAGGAAGTAATCAAATACTCAGCTCAGGATACCCTTAGCAGACCTACTCAGTCAATCACTGCCCCATTCATTATTGAAGTCAAAAACTAAATGTTCCTAACAACCTAACCAGAAGAGGGCAATACAGCCCAAAATGTGTGCTGACCCTGTTGAAATATAAATGAGTTGTTACTCATTTACATGACAGCCATGTATTAAAAGGTTTTTTTAACTACTTTTCCAGACTGAGGCACTTACATTGCTTGCATTTAAAAAAAACAATCACATTTAATGTATGAATACAAAACTGCAATAATTTGTGTCTTTTATATTTGCCTGAACTTCAGCTTTCAATCGATATTAAATCCAAAAGCAAAAATCTTTATCTCAAAAGAAACAAAGCTGTAACTGCTTACAAGTGTTATCTGGTGTATGGCTTCAGTTTGTTAGTATATCTAAATCTGCTGGTCTATTTAACACTATCCCACCCCAGACTGACAATGCTGCTGCCCAAAGGTGTCTCTGTTGCTCCTTCATCCAAAATGTAGGGACTAGGGTTGCCACATCATCCCTTTAATCCAGGACACATATGAATTGCACAGGTTCAGAGGCTAATTTAATGCAGATAAGGCACCAAGTGAATTTAATTACCACCTTAATCAGCCACAGAACCTGTGTAATTAATACGTGTCCTGGATTAAAGGGATGATGAGGCAACCCTAGTAGGGACCCTAACACAG
Organism: Glandirana rugosa; assembly: GCA_018402905.1. Lineage (NCBI taxonomy): Eukaryota > Metazoa > Chordata > Amphibia > Anura > Ranidae > Glandirana > Glandirana rugosa. The sequence goes on along the minus strand of BLSH010067664.1, from coordinate 1,062,823 downwards.
GAGGTGTGTTACTGGCCAGAGCACTAGGTGACCACAGAGGGCAGAAAAAAAAAATGAATGCAGGCACCATATCTAATGATTGGTAAGCTGCAATATATTACGTTTTTGGTTTGAGGTTTAATACCGCTTTAAATACTATATTCCAGACCTTGTAAATGCAATATTCTATAATTACCTAGAAAAGCTTGAAAAAGTTTCAAAAGCTTCTGCATGGGCTGAATTATGTGATCTCATGGACTGGAATGATCTAACCTTACCTGGTAGGCACAGAACAGCATGAGGTCACACCAATGAGATGCGTATCCATGGCACATATGAAGAATGTTTTACTTATATTTATGTGTGAAAAAGGCATGTTTCTAGGGATCCCTGCCAACATGCAATAAAATGAAAGCATTTTTATGAAATAATAGCTGAAGCTGACAAAAGATCAAAGCTTTGAGTAACGGAATTCCTCAGCTGGTGAACACCAATCTGTCACTGGTTCCATTAGGCATGCTCCAAATGACTAGTGAGTAGGGGGAGTGTTACAACGTGATTTTATTGCATTCCAATGACACATCATCTTGTTTTAGAATTATATTACCCTGGAAGCCTCAACACTTACATGGAAGGGTTTTGGGCCAGCTTGTAAAATATTCCCAATGGAATACATCTATTAATATCAGCTGTTACTGTCTAAATATCTAAATTACATACTGATATAACCACATGCTGAGTTGCTGAGTATTCAGATCCTGCTTTGAGTTTTCTGTGCCATGACCAGGGCTGTGTGCGAGTTATTAGCCACTCGGGGGTGGGCTCTATGGGAAACAAGATGCACACTTGGTCTTTCCTTGTATTTTTTTTATTGGCTAAGCAAGTACAGGACACCTCTTGGGTGAACCCGTTAGCAGAAAAGTAAGAGGGGATTTCTTATGCATTGACTACACTGTTGAGTTCTGTAGAGATAAACAATCTTTGGACATTCTCAGCTGACCTCAGAGTTTTTAAATTACTTAAAGAGTCATTTTTTTCACTTAGCTGTGTTCACTTTACACATCCAAACCTGTTCAATAGAAGTTAATATTTTTTTAAAGCTGAATTTGAGAATTGATTCAGCTTTTTACAGCCAGTCCCCTCTCTAAAAATGTTTGAATTAAGTTAAGTGCCCCTAGCCTTCCCGATACTTATCTGAACCCCATCTTGATCCAGAGATGTGCACAACAGCCTCAGCTTTCCCAGGTCTCGGGGGTCTCCTTATTGGCTGAGACAGCAGTGGTAGCCATTGGCTCCCACTACTGTCAATCACTGCCAGTGAACCAAAGAGGAGAAGGCCGGGGCAAGTCCAAGCCATGCTCCGTGTGTGAATGGACACATGGAGCATGGCTTGGGACGAGCCTGCTCGGGTGCCCCCATAGCAAGTTGCTTGCTATGGGACACTAGGCAGGCGGGAGGGTCCTTTAGCACTGGTGCAGGACCTTAGAAGAGGAGGATCAGGGCTGCTCTGTGCAAAACCATTGCACAGAGCAAGTAAGCATAACATGTGTTATTTAAAAAGGGATAACCAAACCTTTAATATCACTTTAACTTTTTTTGAACAAAAAGGTTTAATCTTCATGACATCACACCTTTTTGTTGCAGACTCCCAGCATGTTTTATGGCCAAGAGCAAGAATCTAAGCACGCCCTGCATCCTTTCCCATGGACTGGGGCCAAACCCACAGGACTACATTTCCCATGAGCACCTGGTGATGTAATCTGTGGGGTAGGTGGCCCCATTTGCATGAACTGCCCATTAAAGAGGAACTGCACTTTGTCTGAGCACCACAAACCATACATGCTATTTAATTTATTTTTAATACAAAAGTACCATGCAATTTGGTTGCAGTGTGTTTCCAAAAGTAGTGCATGCACTATTTTTGGTGTGGTGCGGTATGATTTGAGCCCATTTGTCCCTAAAATTATTAACTGCATTTGTTAATGCAGCTAGTGTGAGTACCTGTGTCAGTCTTGCTTTCAGCTTCCTGTTATCCCCGCTAAATAAGACTCAGCTAGAGAGGGGATGGCAGCACTCGGAGCCAATCAGAATCTGCTGCATGCACCTGTGCTGGCAAGGAAAATGTTAACAAAAGAAGAAAAAAATAGAAAAAAATCTTATCATTCTGGTGCTCCTTCATTGCTCTTTCAGGGTGGGAACCTGGTGATTTTGTAAGGTAAAACTGCTCCATTGTATGGATATAAGCCTTTTTTTAGCTGCTTTCCTAAAGTTCAACATCATTTCACTTGATGTGCAGAAGTTTGTGGACACCAGTCCAGGCATCTATATGAGCTTGTTGTTCACCCCATTGCAAAACCATTGGTTTTAATGTGGAGGTGCCCCCCTCCTGGTTTGCAACTTTACCACTCTTCTGGGTAGGCTTTTGGAATTTGTCTTTGGGAATTTGTGTTCATTCAGTTCAAAAAAATGTTTTAAGGTCAGATACTGATGTTGGATGATAAGATTTGACTCACAGTTAAAGTTACAACTCATTTCAAAGGTGTTCAGTAGGCTTCAACTCAGGGATTTTCCAGGTCATTCAAGTTCCTTCAAAACTCATCAAACCATGCGGGGCTGGTTTGGTGCCAGGGGGCATAGTCAAGCTGGAACAGAGAAGGGTCTTCCCCAAACTGTTGCCACAAGGTCAGAGGGTCATGATTATCTAAAATATCTTTACATGTTGTAGTAACACCTGAAATCAATCATTTGAGGGGTGTGCACATACTCTTGACCTTGACATGTAAAACATAATTTGTCAAATGTAAAAAAAGTGAGCAACTCTTACTGTACAGATAAATTCTTTAGAGATGTTTTCGAAAGAACTATCGTTCCATGACTCTTCTGAGAGGAGAAAATAATTAGTTTAAAAGTCACCAGTTTTTTTCAGACCACTGTCCTTAAGTCTATGAGTAACCTAATATGTTTGTTGCTTCAGAATCAGACCAACAAAATAGAAACAGAGAGGGATAAACTGACTTACTACTAAATTTAGGCAAAATCAACTGGGAAACAGTATACAGAAAATAAGTATAATCATATAATGAAACAAATGGGTATCACTCATGCACCTAATTTTCTAAAATAACTTTCGCTAAGTTGTAACCAGACACGCGAGGAGACTCATATTTGGACTCAGAATTGAAAGCTTTTTTTAACAACGTCCGCCAGACATAAGAAGAGGAACCCTTTTTTTCTTTATATTAAATTACACCATTTTAGTATTGCGGAAAACAGTTGATCATTATTTTTTCAGATTTATTGTCACCTTTGAGCTTTTTCATTTCTCATCTTTAAGCGCTTTAACAAATGTACTGGTTTAGCTTCATAACGTTTTTATAGGTTAAAATGAATGTTGATTTTTTGCTCGGTTTGTATCCCCCTAGATTATATCAAACTCCTCTGCCATGGACATTTGCCCATGACTGGCAAGTCAATCTTCATACAGCCTCGTAGTTAATCTTAAAGAAATGAGTGACAAGTTACAATATATCCGCGATCTCCCTTTTTATATAAATATATTTAATGCTGCAAAAAGCTTTGCATTTTTAAAATGCTATACTGGACATCAAAACTGCACTGGAGACACAAGATTTCTGCATTTTAAAGGATTTAAACTCAGGAACAAATTGTAATATGTCATTTATCAGTCCTTAGATGCGTTGACTTCCATCTGGTGATTCTGCCAATAACAGACTTCCTTTCTTAGAGTGACAACACTCACTCACTAGCATACATTGTTCCAAAAACATCTTCATAAGTGACCTCTGCTGATCTCTTCTCTTCCAGGTATATGTACGCTCTACAGAGAAGCCCACCAAGGTGACATTTTGCAAAAAAATCATGGCATCACCAAATCTTCTGCAGACATGAATTTCAAGATGCAAGATTTGCAACAATGTCACATGATGATGTGATGCCTGGTAGGATCAACAAATATTTACAAAATGTTCCAGGGGTTACTTAGAGCTTTGTCCTACTGGTATAAGCAGTGTATTTTTTTTTTGACCATTTTTCTACTTTAAAGAGGAACTAAAATGAAATGAATACCTAGCTTTTTGAGTACTGTAAGTAAAACAGGACTCTATGATTTGTTTTGTTATAGATGTAGTACTCTCACCCCCTAGGAGCAGATACGGACCCCCCCCCCCCCCAGTGCCTGGGAGGTCGGCCATTTCACCTTAGAGTGGTGTCACATATAGTGGGGATGTGCATAGATGCGTACCAGACACTTTAAGATTATAAACATTTTATTAACCACCATAAACTCATGGGAAAGAGGGTTAGGACACCACACACCCAAACTCCAAGAAAAATCATACTCACAGTCTTCACAGATAAATAACCTTTAAGTTAGACTGGCATTTTGTGATTGAAGCTCCCTGGGTGAGACACCAGGCTCCCTGTAAGATCCAAGCCAAACTTCAGCTTTTCACGTACCTCCAGTTGAAGTCCCTCCCTGATACCTATTCCTAGGATGGCTCACTCCTGCTAGGAAATGCCACTTCTAGCAGGGTAGTGTGAGCCTAGGCCCCAGACTGGTCTCACAAGTATATGGGTGACTCCCTCCCCTCAGGCAGCAAGCCTTGGAAGACAAGACATCCAGCATATACCCTCCCCCCAAGAGAGCTTCACAAGGTCACACCCATATATTTTTATCCTCTCTCAGCCTGGACCACTGACAACAAACTTCCTGGTTGGCAAGGGAGACATAATTATTCATAACTCAGAATTATTGGATCATTTTGCTTTAATGCCAGGGACACACACCGGCAGCAGGCCAAAGCAAACAATAACACTGGTTTCAGGAAAGACCAAATGAATACAGAACTATCAATCTCAGCTTTGGCTGATTATAGCCAAGCAACACTAAATTGAAAGAGTCGCTCTTGCTTAGGGCAGAGTAGATACAGTTGAAACCGGACGACGGCCACACACAGGGACCGTAATTTCGTTTTACTAGGTTATTAAGACTCAATACTTATTAATACAGAGGGAACGGTTGGTCCTTCAAACAACAGTCACCAGGTCCGACTCTCTCCTATTTTTATATACCCACACTGGAACACTTCGAGAGAACCCCCCTCCCATATACGACCTACAGAACAGAAGGTTCCGAACGACGGACTCCCCTCCCTCAGTGGGTATATGAACACTCTGGTCAGACCCCGGATCCGAGTGTGATGGGACGATCTTCACCGTAAAGGATCGTCCTCACTCGGTAGGATCCTTATCCATAGTCCCTCCCTGAAGTTGACCTCCATGCACTTTTCGACT
>BLSH010067664.1:1024293-1054110 GCA_018402905.1 Glandirana rugosa | reverse complement strand
CTTCTGCTAGAATAAAGACTGTGATTGTAAAATGTGACAATATCATCTTCCTTTCTTTGGCCACTAGAGGGAGTCTGCTCCACACAACAAAACTGCACTCTGTCTCTGAAATGCAGGCATAAATATACATATGCTCCCTGCTAAAAGAATCTGCATACTTTCAGTGGCCCCTTGGCAAAACCTCAAAAATAGCGGACAGCAAAGCAGGCCCCCGCTGCATGATCATGCTTCAATAAAAAGCATTTGGACTCAACTTGAAGTTCTGTGATATGCTAGCAAATATCTTCATTGAGACTTAGATTGGGTAAGTATACACTTCTTTCCTTTACAGGCTAGTCAGTATAGGACTTAGAATGGGGGTGGGAGCAGGTTTAAGCTTAGATAGGTTTAGACAGGACATCTACTTTAAGTCTTTGGGTTTATATGCACTTTAAGTGAACATTCTCTACTCTTCCATTAAACCAACCCCGAAGGGTCAATGCTTTTGTATAGTATCTCACAACAGTGACTTCTAAAATGTAAATTTACAGTCAGCCTCACAGACAAATGTATACATCTATAAATTACAACTGTTTTATATATATTACTGCTAGGCAGCAACATTTCACGTTATCTCCGTACTGTTTTATTCCAAAAATGTTGAACAGAAACAGGAAAATATAAAAGCCACTTGAGATGATTATCTGAAGACTAACACATTAAATATGTAGCAGAACTCTGAAATAAATTCATGAGGCTATCATAGAGTCTAGCCTGCTGGCTTCTGCACCATACAGGGTGACGCCGTTATGTGGGCGATACAGAATCCACGCAGGACCCTATAAATATTATACTTTCCCACACTTTAAAACAAGTTAAAATGAGAAGCTGGGCAGGGAGACTTTTATGTGGCTCCATCGTCATGGAGAGGAGATAATTATTTCTGGTAATTTGAAAGCATTCACTGCTGTGTTGCCTAATTTCTTCAAGAGGTTTTGGCTTGTGAAAAGTAAGTGGGCGTTATGAAAAGGGAATCATTTTGTCTGGTCTGTTTTATAATTATTATGTATCGTCTGGACCTTCGATGGATGTTATGCTTTCCTTTTTACACATCAAGTTTTATTTTTATGGCTGGTAGAATATTTAAAGGGAAAGCACTGGTATGAGAAATATGGAAGTTGCCATTTGCTTGCTCTAGAATAATTTTTACCACTATTTTTAGAGCAAAGACATACCTGGAAGACAAGCAAAACTACAATCTAGTCTGATTGAACACGTGTTGAGTAACCACTGCGTTTGGCATGTTAAAGTTAAGCTAGTCATACACATTTAAAATCCATCTCACTCTGCACCATGGGGGCATAACTATTATATAAACAAGCAGAAACAACTATTCTTTACAAATAAAATAAACCTTAAAAAAGTCATTAAAAGGAGCAAGTTTGGAATAATTACTTCTTACTTCTTCTTACTTCTTACTTCTTCATTATTCTATGAACAACTTTTTTAAACTGCAGGTAGGCTTGAGAAATGTGTTGCCTCCTTGTACTACACAAGTCTGCAGTGTGGCCACTGACGCCGCTTTTGACAGCTTCCTAGCAGGTTTAGCGCACCAGGCCCAGCTTTTTGAACTGACAACCCAATTGTAGCAGTGTGATTCTGGTGTCTGGCTCTGTGGATGGTTCTTATGCTGTAGACCAGGGGGTCTCCAAACTTTCTAACCAAAGGTCCAGTTTACAGTCCTTCAGGCTTTAGGGGGGCCTGACTGTGGCTAGTAGAAGTAAAAAATGTCTCGGCTTCAGTGGGAGTAAATGATGCCCCAAAAGAAAAAACAATAATCTCCTGCGCTCAAAGAACCTCTACACAGTATCACAGGAGCACTTAGTTCAATATGAAGTCTCAATGAGAATGGTAGTGCTCAGCACATACTAGTCTTGCTGCCCTCTTCAGGATCATGGGAATCCAAATGTACTAGAGAGAAAACACAAACAAGAGGGGCGCACGACCTTGTGCCATACCATTAAAAAGTTTATTAAAATAATAAAAATAAAATCCATATACTCACAAACGGAGCAGGTGACAGAGCATTAAAAATAAGAACACCTCCAATGGAGTAGATGAACAAGACCTCAACAGAGGGACTGGATGGTGTCCATATGGCTAGGCTGACGCGTTTCCAGGGTGAACCCTCTTCATCAGAGCCCAATTGACCATACAGCATGCCCCTCAATAAATACACACAAACTAATTAGCCAGATATCAGTGGGCGGGCCCAACCCTGCATGGATGGCCCACCCCTTCATGGGGGGTGTGGCGGCATAACCAATTGAACAAGGCAATACCACCTAAACCCTCAGGCACCCAAGACCTTATAAATACCAGCATAAACCTACAAAGCTTTAGTAATACTAATCATCATTGATGACAAATGATAAAACATGATATAATATACATAAAATGAATCATATCTGGCCACAATTGCATATGTGCATCAATATATATACACACATTCATAATCATATCACCCCTGCTTCTCCCTATTCTTCACTTGGAGCATCCCTGTAATGATATTCATAGAAACTCTTTTATTTCTCCATTTTTGGTTTGTTATTATCCATTTACCACACATACAATGATAATAGTAAAGGAGATGGTGGAGATAGTGCAAGCAGGTGGATGAGGCAAGAGATGCAGAGAATCTCCTTACCATTGATGGCTTCTGGGATCCCTCTCCTGCATACTTGGCAGGTGCACAAACAGAGGTATCAATGGGGTACTCTCCACACTCACGACTGGCGTCCATGATGCCTGGAACGCATAAGAACCGCCGACCCGGAAAGTGGGTGCATTGTGCGTTCCACCCGCGTCACTTACGGGTCGCCATGAACCCTATAGTGAAGGACCGGCTTGTGGGGACGGGACCTGATGTAACTCTGCAACAGGGGAGGGGGAATCATGCGTCATGGAGGGCACTATGTACGCCTCCACCACCACATGACAGATGTATCCAAAGCCACTCCCCAGCCAGTCATATTATTGCTTCACAACAAGAAGTTATCAAAGGAGCAGGGGCACTCCATATGTGGCACTTAATCTAACTAAACCCTCTATAGCACTAGTGGTCATTCTAATCATGCACCTATCCATTGTGCAGTACAGAACTCCCTATATATCAGAGAGAAGTTAATATTTTTATTATTAATACTAGTAATAATTCAAAAATAAAAATAAATATAAAATACATATATAAATATGTGTGTGGGGGTTTCTATCTAATAGTGGCTTTAATAGAACCCTCTATTATTATTAACTATATAGACACGCAAGTGTATATACATAGAGAGAGGCAGACACCTATACATATAAATACCAGGAGGCATATATGCTATGCATCTGAGCTGAGGGAACAGCTTGTATGGTCTCATTGTGGTCTATATTAGAAAACAAATAGATACCTTCCTTAGACCAGGAACTATACATTGAAACACTTTAAGGGATATAACATGATGTGGACTCAATCTCAGGGTACGCTAAAAACGTGATCCTAATATGGGAGAGAAAGACAACATGGGGGGGGAGGGGGGAAACGGGAAAACCCACTACACCTTGCAGAGGGGGAGGAGCCCCCAAGGGAGCAAGCCACTAGTCTGCTTATTCACATAGCAGACTGTAACTCAATCTCTTTATTCAAGCCTTTAGGATTAAGAGAATCTAGGGTAAAGATCCAACAGGCTTCTCTATTACATAGCCTATGATATCTTGTGCCATTGTCCATCTGATTGCTGATGGCCTCAATGCCAAAAACTTTCAGGCCTATCAAACTACCACCATGTTTCTCTGCAAAATGGCGGGGCACAGAATAGTTGTCCTTGAGGGTGGAGATGCTGCTTCTATGTTCATTCATCCTCACCTTCAAAGGAGGCGATGTCCGCCCTACATAAAGTAGCCCACAAGAGCATAGTAGGCCATAGATGACGAATGATGTTCCACAGTTAATTAACTGACGAATGTGGTAAACCTTTCCACTACTCGCCACCACTTCCTTTTTCCGGTGACACATATAGGAACAATTTGCGCAATTAGTTACCCCACACCGGTAACTACCCTTCTGATCGAAAACGGAGGACCAACGGTCTGTTGGTAGCCTCTTAGACCTCTTCACACGGCTAGGTGCTATCAGACTCCTCAAATCCCTAGGCTTTCTAAACACAACACTTGTATGCGGAGGGAGGGAACTTGCAAGAAAGGGGTCCTGCTTGAGTATTTTCCAATTCTGCATTGAAGATTTTTTGGATGAGGGGTGCCTTATTGCTAAATCTGGTGCAGAACCTCACGGTCCCTCTCTGATCCATGTGGGACTCAGTCTGCACCTTCTTTGACTCAAGGGGTTCTTCATTATATGAGGACCAATCTTTTAAATAGGCCTGCTGTAAAAGCCTCTCATCATCATAACCCTTCTCTCTAAACTTGTTCTTTAGGATCGCACTTTGTTCCTCATAGTCACATCTGCGGGTGCAAGTGTGTCTCAGTCTACAAAACTGACCAAAGGGCACATTCCTGATCCATCTCGGATGATGATGACTCGGAGCATGGAGATAGGAATTCCCCACAGTGGGTTTGATGTGCGTTTTGTAATAGATGCAGTTGTTCTCATCTACACGGAGCTCTAGATCTAAGAACACCAAACTCTCCCTGTCAACCCTATGAGTGAAAGAAATCCCAAATGGATTGTTGATGCAATGGGAAAGAAACCCCTCCAATTCTTCATCGGTACCATTCCAAATAATTAAAATGTCATCAATATACCGGGCATAGAGGACCAGGTTCGCTCCAAAGGGGTTGTTGGCCCAGATGTACTTGGACTCCCAATAGCCCATAAACAGATTGGCATAACTGGAAGCAAACCAGGCCCCCATAGCCGTGCCTTTAACCTGCCTGAAAAAAATTACCCAAAAAAGAAAAATAGTTATGGGTAAGCATAAACTCTATGCTATCAAAAATAAAGCAGGCTTGGGCATGATGGAAGCTTTGGTTGGTAACCAAGAAGTATTGGACCGCCTGGTCAATTGGGCTCTGATGAAGAGGGTTTGCCCTGGAAACGCGTCAGCCTAGCCATATGGACACCATCCAGTCCCTCTGTTAAGGTCTTGCTCATCTACTCCATTGGAGGTGTTCTTATTTTTAATGCTCTGTCACCTGCTCCGTTTGTGAGTATATGGATTTTATTTTTATTATTTTAATAAACGTTTTAATGGTATGGCACGAGGTCGGTGCGCCCCTCTTGTTTGTGTTTTCTCTCTAGTAAACGATGCCCCATCATTGGTTTTAGTGGGAGGAATAGTGCCTCATTGTTGGTATGAGTGAGAGAAATAATGACCCATGAACTGTGTCAATGGAAGGCATAATGCCTCATCGTTGGTGCCAGTGGAAGGAATAGCTCCCCTATTGTTAGTGCCAGTGGAAGGAATAGTGCCTCATTGTTGGTGCCAGTGGAAGGAATAGTGCCCCATTGTTGGTGCCAGTGGAAGGAATAGTGTCCCATTGTTGGTGCCAGTGGAAGTAATAGTGACTCGTTGGTGCCAGTGGAAGGAATAGTGCCCCATCATTGGTGTCAGTGGGAGGAATAGTGCCCCATCAATGGTGTCAGTGGGAGGAATGGTGCCCCATCAATGGTGTCAGCTGGAGGAAAAGTGTCTCAAGGGCCGGATAAACGCAAACAAAGGTCCGCACAGTTGGGAGACCACTGCTGTAGACCACTAATTTTATGTTACAGTGATATTGTTTAATTCTATATTAAATCGTTCATGTTCTAACACTTTTCCTGTGCCCTTGCCTGCCTTTCACTTTTGCAAGGGCAAAGATGAGCAGCTGATGCTGGAGCAAGTGTATGTAGACAGGAAATGGCTTAAAAGAAAAAAACATGGTGCAAATATTTATGATATATAGTTCTTTGGAAAACGAAATGTAATCCAGTTAGAGTTTATATCTACTTTAAATCACTTTAGGGTGTCATGTCTGTATTTACACTTGCTATTCTATACTTTACTTTACTTTTATAATTATACCATTATGCATATACAAATGTGTAGTGTCTTCCTCTACTGGCAATCTATATGCCGCATCACTCAACCTCTTTGATCAACAATTGGTGAAATAAAATCTCAGCCACAGCACTATTGTACAGGGAGCAAAACCTGCCTATGCAATAAAAAGTATGGCTGACTCACTGTAGAAATGTACAATCTGTATATAAAAATGTTTTTCACTCATGATAGCATATTTGTAGGTTTACTTACATTAAATCTAAATTAAAGTTACAGAAATAGATGTGCAGTCTAATAGAAAACTGCAGACAACCTTCATTTTTATAGTCTTACCTCCATGTGCCTAAAGTCTAAATATGACTTTGCAGTCTAATAGGCGCTGGCGTTAGCTTTAGTGCACCCAGTCATCAGCCTTCAGTAACAGAACTGATCTGACAGACCACATCCCCTTCTCTACATTACAATTCTCTACATTACAATTTGTGTGGACAACTGAGGGGTGTGGCTGCTACTCAGCTCTGCCAGCAGGGAGCACTGGAAGGAAATGAAGGAAACAGCATTTTGACTCAGAGTAAAGGGTATTTTATGGAATTTCCGAACAAAAATTAACCCAAAATGTGTGAACTCTATGAGATTAAATCGGGCTCTAAAGAATATCTATTTTTTGAAAATATCTTAGATTAAGTGCGGAAAAGGTAGAAAGGTAGATTATCATAGCTGTTTGTGCCCTCACATTAAATTTAAAATGTCCTCTCTATTTGGGCTAGTGACTATTCTCACCAGTGGCAGAGCTGGTAAATCCAAAAATTTAGAGATGCCACCAGAAGGGTGGCATAGGCAAAGGGAAAACTTCCAAAGAAACATATTCAGATGACAGGGAATCTCCATACACTTTAGAGAGATTTCTTCTAACTTTCCATTGTGAAGGAAAATCTCAACCCAGATATCAAAAACTACTTTAACAAAAAGTTCACATGAAATTTATTTTAAAAAAGAAATAAAACTATAATTTCTCTTTAGCACTCAGACAATCTGTGACACAATTTAGATAAATGTACTTGTCAATGGTTTTGTGTCTTTCTTACAAAGAATAACTTGTGTTTCAGATCTGTTGCTACTTTAAAATATATAAGTAACAAATTCCATGAACAATCCTATTGCAATAGCATCTCATCTGTCCACTTTCACCTACAATAATAGTCCTTTGTCTTTGCTACAAAAATGCTGTTGTGCATTAGGAAATACTGCTAATGGTCACAGTTATTTAACATCCCTGATAAGGTTAATGACTGAGGAACAAGAATCCAACTTAGGAGCTCAGTAGCTGAGGATTTCCAAAAAAAAAAAAAAACTATTATTAATTTTGTTGTTTAGAACATTGGGCTAAACATTGTAAAGGCCATGTCTACGTTTCATAATTTACAATAATTTTGACACGGACTGACAAGCTATACTACTTTCCTAAGTGCTGTATTGATATAAATTAATGGGCAGTCACAGTAGTTTACAAGGGATTAGAAAAAATAAACAAATCACAGTTATTTAATGAAAATCAAAGAAAGCATATGAAATATCTGCGCCAAATCATATGTAATACAAGTGAGCAGCTGCTTAAGCTGTCTGTAATACAAAACCAAAAATATAATAAGTGCACAAAGCAGCGCTAATAAGTGAAATTCAGTGTTGTGACAACATAAATAAAATTTAAAAATTATTAATAAAATTAACCACTTACCAACTGGGCCCCTTTTTTACATTTGTTGGTTACAAGCTAAAAACTGTTTTTTTTTTTTTTGCTAAAAAATTACTTAGAACACCCAAACTGTATATCTTTTTTTTTCAAACACCCTAGAGAATAAAATGGTGATCGTTGCAATACTTTTTGTCACACGGTATTTGCGCAGCGGTCTTTCAAGTGAGATTTTTTTTAAAAAAATTTAACTTTTTTGAGTTAAAAAATAAGACAACAGTAAAGTTAGCCAAATTTTTTTGTATATTGTGAAAGAGGATGTTACGCTGAGTAAATAGATACCATACATGACACGGTTGAAAATTGTGCGCATCCCTTGTGATAGTAATATATGGTGACAGTTACACTTTTTGGAGGGCTGGGGGGTGCACTTCACAGTATTCAGATCGCCAAAAACTGCGATTCTGAATACTGTAATTTTTTTTAAAATTGGCGCCGTTAGCCGCCCAGTAAACCGGAAGTGATGTTGTGACGTTGCTTCCGGAATTTGCCGAAGGAGACCCGATCGGAGCCGATTCCGGCTTCTGTCGGGTCTCCTTCTAGCCGGCGGAGGTGCCGGATCACCGGATCGAGGCCGGAGAAGAGTGGCGAAAGGCGGCGGGAGGGGGGGATGTCCCCTGCCGCCCCCTGGGATAACGACCGTGCGGCTCCCGAGCTGGATCGGTTACTATCCCTGGATAGCCGACCACACGCTCTAAAAAATGATACCAGGATATAGCCTGCAGCTGCAGGCTATGTCCTGGTACAGCCGCTCAAATCCAGCGCCGCCTATGAACCGGTTAAACATACAGTATCTCACAAAAGTGAGTACACCTCTCAAATTTTTGTAAATATTTTACATCTTTTTATGTGACAACACTGAAGAAATGACACTTTGCTACAATGTAAAGTAGTGAGTGTAAAGTATAACAGTGTAAATTTTCTGTCCCCTCAAAATAACTCAACACACAGCCATTAATGTCTAAATCGCTGGCAACAAAAGTGAGTACACCCCTAAGTGAAAATGTCCATACTGGGCCCAATTAGCCATCTCCCCTCCCCGGTGTCATGTGACTCGTTAGTGTTACAAGGTCTCAGCTGTGAATGGGGAGCAGGTGTGCTAAATTTGGTGTTATTGTTCTCACTCTCTCATACTGGTCACTGGAAGTTCAACATGGCATCTTATGGCAAAGAACTCTCTGAGGATCTGAAAAAAAGAATTATAAACAATTAAAACACCGTGCTAAAATTATTTTCTTAATAGTGAAACTCTTGTGTAATAAATATGTGTAAATATGTATAGAGATTCAATACATAAATACCTAGCTGCTGTTCTAAAAATAAATCACTGTAAACATTCACTATATTAAATCATAGTAAAAAGCAGCGCTATAATCAATAAATCAATAAATCAATAAACCATAGTGCAAATGATGCAATAATGTGCAAAAAGTTCATGCAAAGTCGCAGCAAAAGTGCCAGTGCAAACTATATGTGCAAGAAATCGCCCAGACATCTGGTAAGCCTCTGGTGTGATCACCTGCATGCGGCCTTTTTTGGTGATGGAAACAAGTATGAAGGATTGATGCTGCACACTTAAAGGAGGACTGTTTATGGACACTTATATTGTCGCAATTTTGCACCAGTTTGTCTTGCACATATAGTTTGCACTGGCACTTTTGCTGCGACTTTGCATGAACTTTTTGCACATTATTGCATCATTTGCACTATGGTTTATTGATTTATTGATTTATTGATTACAGCGCTGCTTTTTACTATGATTTAATATAGTGAATGTTTACAGTGAAAAAAAGAATTGTTGCTCTACATAAAGACGGCCTAGGTTATAAAAAAAGATTGCCAAGACTCTGAAACTGAGCTGCAGCACTGTACCTAAGACCATACAGTGGTTTAAAAGGGCAGGTTCCACTCAGAACAGGTCTCGCCATGGTCGACCAAAGTAGTTGAATGCATCCAGAGATTGTCTTTGGGAAACAGACATATGAGTGCTGTCAGCATTGCTGCAGAGGTTGAAGGGGTGGGGGATCAGCCTGTCAGTGCTCAGACCATACGTCGCACACTGCATCAAATTGGTCTGCATGGCTGTCGTCCCAGAAAAGATGATGCACAAGAAAGCCCAGGAAACAGTT
Organism: Glandirana rugosa; assembly: GCA_018402905.1. Taxonomy (NCBI): domain Eukaryota; kingdom Metazoa; phylum Chordata; class Amphibia; order Anura; family Ranidae; genus Glandirana; species Glandirana rugosa. The sequence goes on along the minus strand of BLSH010067664.1, from coordinate 1,044,208 downwards.
TGCTGAAGACAAGCAGACTAAGGACATGGATTACTGGAACCATGTCCTGTGGTCTGATGAGATCAAGATAAACATATTTGGTTCAGATGGTGTCAAGCGTGTATGGCGGCAACCAGGCGAGGAGTACAAAGACAAGTGTGTCTTGACTACAGTCAAGCATGGTGGTGGGAGTGTCATGGTTTGGGGCTGCATGAGTGCTGCCAGCACTGGGAAGCTACAGTTCAATGAGGGAAAGATGAATGCCAACATGGACTGTGACATACTGAAGCAGAGCATTATTCCCTCCCTTCGGAGACTGGGCCGCAGAGCAGTAATCCAACATGATAACAACCTAAAACATACCTAAGATCACCACTGCATTGCTAAAGAAGCAGAGGGTAGAGGTGATGGACTGGCCAAGCATGTCTCCAGACCTTAACCCTATTGAGCATCTGTGGAGCATCCTCAAATGGAAGGTGGAGGAGCGCAAGGTCTCTAACATCCACCAGCTCTGTGATGTCGTTATGGAGGAGTGGAAGAGGACTCCAGTGGCAACCTGTGAAGCTCTGGTGAACTCCATGCCCAAGAGGGTTAAGGCAGTGCTGGAAAATAATGGTGGCCACACAAAATATTGACACTTTGGGCCCATTTTGGACATTTTCCCGTAGGGGTGTACTCACTTTTGTTGCCAGCGATTTAGACATTAATGACTGTGTGTTGAGTTATTTTGAGGGGACAGCAAATGTACACTGTTATAGAAGCTGTACACTCACTACTTTACATTGTAGCAAAATGTCATCTCTTCAGTGTTGTCACATGAAAAGATAGAATAATTGTAATTACGTCTCAGCATATCCTAACAGCTACCTGGCTGACCTTGGAATTTGGTTGGCTAGGCTTACCTGGGATACTTGTTCTAGTTCCATATCAGCTGGAGATCTATCAGTATCCTAGTGTACTTTACAACGGCGAAGAGTAAAATCGGTCTGTAAATGCAGTAAAACATGCTTGTTGTACTTACTGTGAAACCTAAGGGGTTAATCCTCTTCATTGTGTAGAAAGGCTGTTTGATCCTGTCTTCTCTAACCCTCCCCCTTTTCCTCTGTCCCTAATACACCTCCTGATTGAACAGAGCCTTGGGGGCACTCTGCACGTGTTCAGTTTTGTGTGTATTGCTATAAAGATTTTTTTTGGGATGGTGAATGTGATCAACACAGGGTCCATCAGCACTGTCCAGACAGAGGGTCAAGGGTCATGCAATCTCATAGGACAATCATGGGAGAATGAAAACTCCTCCTACAAGCTTTAACCATGCACTGATCCTCTGCATTGTGTAAAAAAGCAGTTTGATCCTGTCTTCTCTGATCCTCCCCTTCTTACACTTTCCCCAATCCATTTCCTGATAGGACAGAGGCTAGGGGACAGGCTGTACATGCTCAGTTTGATGTGCATTGCTTTTTTTTTATTGGGAGGGTGCATGTGTTTGGCACAGGACCAGTCAGCTCTGTCCAGACAAAGGGTCAGGGTCCTGTAGCCTCATAGGACAGTCAGAGTTGAATGAAAGCTCCTCCTACAAGCTTTATCGAGACACTGATAGAAGTCACAAGACTGCTATATACTGCTGATGAGAAAAGGTATTTAGCTGTTTATATTTACTAAAATTATTGCATTTCCATGCTGTGTATTGTTGGACACCAGATATAGTGAATGCAGGCTCCTAGGTTTAGTAACACTTAAATTCAGTAAATTTGATCAAGTCCCTTGCTAGCAGTACATTTAGTAATTTTCATGGAAACACGAATAAAAAATCTTTCTGATGGCCTCGAAAAAGCAGGCTTGAACAAATGTAGACAAAATAGAAAAATAAAAAAGAGCATTATCTGTTTTTAGCTTTGGTCTTGTACAAAGCACCAGTGCCTTCCTGTGGATGAAGCAGATCAAATTAATCATTGATAAGACTGATGAGCCATGTAGGACATGGTAATAGTATTAGTATGGTTATTGTCAGAGTTGTCTCAAATGGATGATTATATTATGTCGATTGTATAATGAGGTTAAGTTAGGTTTAGGATAAAATTCCATTGGATTTGGGATGGGTTTTCTCTGGACATGTATATATGATGGGTAAATAATCAAATGATAAGACAGAGGTTAACTGTAACTTGCAGTTTATTAAACTGGTGCAATGTTAAATAAATGCAAAACAGGTTAAGAATGGCAAAGAGCATGCATACCCTGCAGAATAATCCAAATAAAGGTTGTGAAAGCTGCATAAAACATGGACTTATCACAACAATGTCAATATTGCTACATGGCATAATCTCTATAAGACTCTATTGCAATTTAGAGTCAAGCTGACTCTCATAGACCACATCCCTCTCAGTGAAGTCCAGGGTAGCTCTGATAACATAGGTAAACAACTGGAGGAATCCAAGACCCAAAGACAAAGGGCCACCCCACTGGAACTAGAGCACTCTGATAGCAATCATGTAGGACTCCCCACAGTAGCTGGATAGTAGCTGGATCTTCCAGAGAAGCTGCTGGCTATCAGGCTCTGGTCTGGCTTCCTGCATGCCAGTTCTGACAGTGGAGGTCCACTCATCAGGCTGTAGATCACTTGCCCAGCTACGTCTGCCTCATCAGATGTGGCTTCTCTGAGCTGCTGAGGGAGGGAACCAGAGAAATGTTTCTCCCCTGTGCATTTCTGGGAATCCATGGAATTGTGAAAAATTGAGTAAAAGTGGCCTGCGCCTCCATATGAGCCTGGGAGAGTAAATTGATTCTCCAGTATACATGCAATGAGAGTTCACCAATTGCACAATGTGATTGTACTGGGCTCAAGATGTGGTTGTGGAGACTACTGGATAACACACTTGATGCACAATGTTGTACTGGAAACAAAACGAGGTTGCCCTGGATGTGCATGGATGTTGCATTGAAAAACATAATGAGGTTGCATCGGACCCACAAAGAAATAATGCACAATGAGTATAAGATTGTATCAAAAGTAGGGTGATGTTACATTTGTAGCACTACCCACTTTAGGGTCTCAAGATAATTCCATCCCCCTCTGGTTTCCCTGACTCGTTGAGTCCTCTGCCACCTCTGACACACTGGGTTTACTCATAGTGTTAGTTCCCCTTGGCTGAAACTACATGTCCCAAATAAGCAACCAAAGTATGATAGAACTGACACTTCTCCAGGGATAGCTTGAGCCCTTCTTGATGTAGTCTTTCAAAAAGGTTCTCCAGCCGTACCTCATGCTCTTCTAATGTTCTTCCAAACACTATGATATCATTCAGATACACCAAGACTTCAACTAAATTCATATCCCCGAATGTTCTCACACTTCTCCAGGGATAGCTTGAGCCCTTCTTGATGTAGTCTTTCAAAAAGCTTCTCCAGTCGTACCTCATGCTCTTCTAATGTTCTTCCAAACACTATGATATCATTCAGATACACCAAGACTTCAACTAAATTCATATCCCCGAATGTTCTCTCCATCACTCGTTGGAAGGTGGCTGGCGCCCCGCTCAGGCCTTGTGGCATCCAATTAAACTTAAAGAAACCAAGTGGGCAGATGAAAGCAGTCTTCTCTTTGTCTTTAGTATACATCGGTATCTGATAGTATCCACTTTTCAGATCCGGCACACTAAACCACTTGGCCCCAGCAAGACACAGAAGGGCATGCTAAATCTGTGGGGTGGTGTATTGATCTGGGACAGTTCATCGATTGAGAGTCCGATAGTCTATAGACATACGTAGCATTCCATTCTTCTTTAGAACCACCACGATGGGTGAGGCATTGGGACTTCGAGACTCTTGAATCACTCCAGATTCCTTCAGCTTAGCCAACTGCTCTCTCAAATCTTCCAAGTTACTGAGCGAGATCCTTCGAGCCCTCTCCCGGAAGGGTTTATCTTCTTTTAAACGTATTCGATGCTAGGCACTTTTAGCACACCCCACATCAAAATCATTACTAGAAAAGATCTTCTCCCACCGATCTAACTGTGACTTCATCCTTCTTCTCCAGTAAAGGGGTAGCACAGCAGCACACTCTTCCAATCCCTTCTCCACCTCTTCCGGAGGCACTGGGGTAGCTGCACTCACTCGCCCTACCGACACTCGTGCTTTCAATATCACAGAATGATCAGAGACGTTCTGAAGGTTAATAGGCACCCTCTTCATGCTTCACAGCAGAGCTTTAGTAGAAACCAATTAAGGGATCATTGCTATACCAGGTGCTTCCGCTTGGGCATCCATCCCCAGAACGACAAAGGGCCCTGGATGATCCCAAGTCAGTTTCACAGTGGCCTTCAGACAAGCAACCTCACCTGCCTGGAGCACTTTCTCTTTCATGTCCAGCTTCCATATTCACCCCACTCCATGAGCAAGAGCTTTCTTCTCTTCAATCACTTGCTGGCAGACCTGATATAATCTAGGGGTAATCTCACCAAATCTGTATTTGTTCCAATCAGCAGGGAATTCTGTTCAGCACCTGGAGGCTTAGGACACACCACAGCCAAGGTATCCAATGTCTCAACCTTCCCTGTCACTGCTGGTCCAAAAGAAATCCTTATGGGTATGTATCCATTGTATCGAACCTTGTCAGTCCCGATTCCCCAAATCTCTGAGGCTTCATGTACACTGCTGCTGCTGCTAAACGGATGTTTAGGGGCAGCTGGGTGTTCTTTTCAGGTGCTCCTGAACTCTCCTTATCTTATCAGTACATGTACACAGGGCTGTTTACAGTCGTTTCTGGGCAGTTTAGTTTAGAGGCATTTTGTTGCAAAGCAAAAAAATGCATTCGGGAAGGATGCTCAGAGGCATTTGAAATGCCAAATGCCTGTAACAGCTTGTAAATACGCCTAAACGCTGTAACGCACGTCTAGCAGTCTTTTACAGTCGTTTCTAGGCAGTTGAGTTTAGAGGCATTTTGTTGCAAAGCAAAAAAATGCATTCGGGAAGGAGGATGCTCAGAGGCATTTGAAATGCCAAATGCCTATAACAGCTTGTAAATGTGCCTAAACGCTGTAACGCACATCTAGGAGTCTTTTACAGTCGTTTCTAGGCAGTGGAGTTTAGAGGCATTTTGTTGCAAAGCAAAAAAATGCATTAGGGAAGGGTGCTCAGAGGCATTTGAAATGCCAAATGCCTGTAACAGCTTGTAAATGAGCCTAAACACTGTAACGCAAGTCTAGGAGTGCTTCGTTTAAAGACGTTTTTCATTTAAAGTAAAAAAAAAAAAATGCTTCTAGGTGCAAACACGGCTAAATGCGGCTAAATGTGGCTAAATGCGGCATGCAAACGCAGCTAAATGGATGTTTTTAAACGTCGGTTCCTAGCTGTCAAGTTGAGTCGTTCAGGGGAGGTTGAAAAACGTCCCATGTACATGTAGCCTTACTCTTCAAGTTTGTTCAGAGGAATATGTTTTAAGCACTAATCGTAGAAATCTCGGAAGAGTAAAGTGACTGGGGCTCCTGTGTCCTGAAGAGCTGGAGTATAGAAACCTTCTACTTGCATCGACACAATAGGGGAAGTCTCCACTAACTTCTCAGGTAACTTGTCCACTCCTGCTTTGTTAGTGTCTTTTTTGGCCTACTTTGAGAGGATCTAACTATAGCCCCGGGGTGGTGAATGAGCATTGACTCCCTGCACCCGACCTTCAGACCCCGGTGACAGGTTTGTTGGTTTAGGAGATATCTCCCCCTTCGTCTTCCCTTTCTTCGGACTCTGTCTGCCTTTGTCTTGTTTCTTGGAGCTCTGTTCCTTCTTCGTGTTCTCAGTTGGCTCCTTCACTGAGACCTTCTGAAGTTTCCTGCCTTCTGAATAGATAGCAACTCTTGTAATGCTTTCAGTAACTCAGCCATGAAGTTGAATTCTTCATCCCTTTTTGGGCACTGTCGTCGGAAATGCCCATGCTCCCCATACTTAAAGCACTTTTTAGGATCAGCTTTTTCCCACTGGGTGGTAAATTGAGCTTCCATCAACCGCAACAATGTCTGTTGTAGTTGGTCTTGTACCTGAGCTACTTGAGTGAGCAACTTGACTGGGGATTCCTCAGGAGTTGATGAAGCCACAGGGGTTTTAGTATTTTCCCCCCACTCTGACTCTTTTTCACTGTCCACTTCAGAGACCCCTTGCTCTATTTGCATGGGTTGAGAAGATACTTTCCCAGTCTTTTGGGTGGTATTGATCCCTTCTTGTGTTTCTCGAGTCTTTTCATCCAACAGAGCTTCTTATTTCCTAACCAATTTCATCAGTTCAGGGTAGGTTGGCACCGCCTGTGTCCCCTTCAGCAGCAAATGAAGCACAATTGGATGGTTAGGTCTTGCTCCTTGCAGAATTCGCTTCTACCTGACTCTGTCAGCTTCTTTCGGGTTGATCCCTTTTTTCAGGATAATTTGATGTAAGACACGATCCACCCGAACAATATAGGCAGACAGCTTCTCTCCTCTGTACTGGTGCGTGTGCTCGAATTTGTACATCAAATCAGGAATCTTCTTCACCCTGCCATAAACTGCACACAAGGCCTCAATGTAGTCCATGGCCACACAATCAGGCTTTCCCCTTTTCAGACTCCGAATAACATCTGCAGCAGGACTTCTCAAGCGCTCACTTACAGTCAGGTCCATAAATATTGGGACATCGAGACAATTCTAATCTTTTTGGCTCTATACACCACCGCAATGGATTTGAAATGAAACAAACAAGATGTGCTTTAACTGCAAACTTTCAGCTTTAATTTGAGGGTATTTACATCCAAATCAGGAATTACAACAGTTTGTATATGTGCCTCCCACTTTTTAAGGGACCAAAAGTAATGGGACAAATTAACAATCATAAATCAAACTTTCACTTTTTAATACTTGGTTGCAAATCCTTTGCAGTCAATTACAGCCTGAAGTCTGGAACGCATAGACATAACCAGATGCTGGGTTTCATCCCTGGTGATGCTCTGCTAGGCCTCTACTGCGACTGTCTTCAGTTCCTGCTTGTTCTTGGGGCATTTTCCCTTCAGTTTTGTCTTCAGCAAGTGAAATGCATACTCAATCAGATTCAAGTCAGGTGATTGACTTGGCCATTGCATAACATTCCACTTCTTTCCCTTAAAAAACTCATTGGTTGCTTTCGCAGTATGCTCCGGGTCATTGTCCATCTGCACTGTGAAGTGCCGTCCAATGAGTTCTGAAGCATTTGGCTGAATATGAGCAGATAATATTGCCCGAAACACTTCAGAATTCATCCTGCTGCTTTTGTCAGCAGTCACATCATCAATAAATACAAGAGAACCAGTTCAATTCGTAGCCATACATGCCCACGCCATGACACTACCACCACCATGCTTCACTGATGAGGTGGTATGCTTTGCATCATGAGCAGTTCCTTTCCTTCTCCATACTCTTCTCTTTCCTTCACTCTGGAACAAGTTGATCGTGGTCTCATCTGTCCATAAGATGTTGTTCCAGAACTGTGAAGGCGTTTTTAGATGTTGTTTGGCAAACTCTAATCTGGCCTTCCTGTTTTTGAGGCTCACCAATGGTTTACTTTACATCTTGTGGTGAACCCTCTGTATTCACTCTGGTGAAGTCTTCTCTTGATTGTTGACTTTGACACACATACACCTACCTCCTGGAGAGTGTTCTTGATCTGGCCAACTGTTGTGAAGGGTGTTTTCTTCACCAGGGAAAGAATTCTTCGGTCATCCACCACAGTTGTCTTCCGTGGTCTTCCGGGTCTTTTGGTGTTTCTGAGCTCACCTGTGCGTTCTTTCTTTTTACGGATGTTCCAAACAGTTGATTTGGAAACACCTAATGTTTTTGCTATCTCTCTGATGGGTTTGTTTTGTTTTTTCAGCCTAATGTAGGCTTGCTTCACTGTTAGTGACAGCTCTTTGGATCTCATATTGAGAGTTGACAGCAACAGATTCCAAATGCAAATAGCACACTAGAAATTAACTCTGGACCTTTTATCTGCTCCTTGTAAATGGGATAATAAGGGAATAACACACACCTGGCCATGGAACAGCTGAGCAGCCAATTGTCCCATTACTTTTGGTCCCTTAAAAAGTGGGAGGCACATATACAAACTGTTGTAATTCCTACACTGTTCACCTGATTTGGATGTAAATACCCTCAAATTAAAGCTTACAGTCTGCAGTTAAAGCACATATTTTTTGTTTCATTTCAAATCCATTGTGGTGGTGTATAGAGCCAAAAAGATTAGAATTGTGTCGATGTCCCAATATTTATGGCCCTGACTGTATTCTCTGTCTTTTCACTGCCTCTGGAACATTTCAATCTTCTACAGCTTGAATGACTTGATCCATCCAGTTCTCAAATTCTTCCTCACCTTCTGGTGTTGGAGTGCGACCCGATAAGAACTGCAGTTTCCTGTAACCCTGATTGGCTGTAATATTGTTGCTCTTGATCAAACTCTCTACCAGCCGACTCATATCCATATACAATGATGCTGGAGGCATGCCTTTGTTAATGGTATCAGCTTCTTCTCCTTCTACATCAGGACTCACTGAACCACCCTGATATTTTTCTTGGTCTAGATTTCCTTCCATCTGTAAAGGTATCACCTGAGCTTCTAACCCTTCAGCTAAACTCACAGCCTCTTCTCGAAGTCCAGCTGGAACACTCTCTCGCCACTCATTTAGGGCATAGGTGTAGTCTTCCCCATATTCAGGTTTCACATCCACAACATAGGATCCTTGCTCTTGGAAGGCTCTTCTCATCAGCTGCCTTACTTCTCTCTCAGACCACCAAATTCCAGGCAACTTCAGCACTCTATCCAATTCCAGACAACTCCCAGCTGATAGCAGTAGCAGAGTTCATCTTCCCCTTCTCTCTGGGTGGTTCCTCAGACTCACTGAGGCGTACCATGAGGGGATCCCGGACGAGGCCCCCAAATGTAGCACTACCATCTTTAGGGTCACAAGGTAATTCCATCCCCCTGTGGTTTCCCTGACTCTGCGAGTCCTCTGCCACCTCTGACACACTGGGGTAACTCATAGTGTTAGTTCCCCTTTAAGTAAAGACGCAGTAATAGGGTCCACAAAATTGAGGTAAATCAGAAATGTTTAATCAAAGAATATATTATAGGAAGAACTTTGACTCAAAAGGGTAAAGTTAGGCACATCAAATACTTCTCACAACTGGACAAGTGTCACACACCAGTAAATTATAAAGTATATCAATTATGATTTGATAGATTCAACCAAATGTATGTATATCTATATACTGTGCATGGGAGTGGGGCACAGGAGAGCAGGGGAATGACTCCTGGAGTGTCAAACCACTCTCTACTGCTCACTCACATGACACCACCAAACAGTAGATAAACAGGTATAACATCAGAAAACAGTAGATAAACAGGTATAACAACAGCAAACAGTAAATGCAGCAATATTCAAACTGCTCTGAGAGAGAGAGTTCTTTGGTGAATGCAGCTGTATAACAACTCCTTGCTTGAATGTTTAGTTGATCTTCAGCTAGATTTTGTAGATTAAATGGTATATGCCAAACAGAGACTGATGTAACAAACAAAATCCAAAGAAGTGTAATGCGTTTGTATAAAGCACTCCTTCTGCAGCAGAACAACGAAAGCTTCACAGTGATCGCTGACTTAAATCCATGGAACTACAAGTAGCAACAACTCAATGTGAAGTATGAATGCTTGTGTCTAGCTTCTACTCCCAAAGTTACTAAATAGGCCTTTCCTAATAGTAGATATGTTAACAGGTATGAAGAGTCAGACTATCTGTGCACGTCTGTCAGGATGGGCTTTCACCCACTCACCACACAGGAACAGAGGATGATGATGATGATGAGAATAAGGATGATGAGGATGGAGATGATGATGATGATCACTCTGGTCTCTGGCTCCTAGTATCAGCCTCTACCGCCTCCCACCGTGGCTCTCCCGGATCTATCGCACATGCGGGATGTAGGGATTAGGAACAGGCCCCACTTGCTGCAGGGCAGCTCACTCAGGCTGCTCACTGAAGTCCTGCAGAGTATCTGATTTGATGAGTCTATGAAAGCAGGCCATGACTCCGCCGTTTTCAACAACAGATTTCCCTACTTACAGATCAGCGCCAGTCCAGAGAGAGTGCATTAGGCTCAAAACCTCTGCTTAAGTAGCCTCTCCCACAAGGCACCTCTTCTCCCAGAAAACCTCCTCCTCCCCCAGGGCGTTGGTAGATGTAGTTCTCTCGGCTGCAGCCAGAGGGTAAATCCTCACAAGAACACTACAACTCCCAGAATGCATCTCTCTCTTGGAATTATTAGAGTCACAGATCAGCAAACTGAAACACTAGGGGAACAGAAGCATTAAGTTAAATGACCGAAACGAAAGCTACACATTGGATGCACAAGGCAGTGTTGGATGTGCATTGAACTTGTGTTGAATGTGTCTTGAGGTTTGTTTGGACCAGGCCTTTTTTTCTCAGAGAACAGGTGCAGGAACTCCGGCCTCCTGAGTCAGCCTTCGTTTCTGCCCCCTACTCACCTTTGAGCAATGTCCCTTAGTTCCACCCCCTACCTACCTCCCAGTACCGTCCCTTTTAGAGAATACAGAACCAAGTATAATTTTGTGCTACTAATGATTTGCATAGAATTTGTTAACGATAACAAGAAAGACAGTAAAATAGATTCCCTGCAATGAGTAACAATAGACCCCACCCCAGCAAAAGTAGACCCCCCCAACAACAATGCCCGCCTGCAACAAAATACCACCCTAGCAACAATAGACCTGCAGCCACAACAGATCTCCCAGCATCAATAGACTCTCCAATAGCCAGCATTATTAGACGCTACAGCAGCCAGCAACAGAGACCTCTCCCTCAACAGTAGATCCCTCCCAGCAACAATTGACCCTCCACCAGCAACAATAGACCCCCACACAAAAATAGATCCCTACCAGTGACAATAGATTCCCCCAGCATCCAGTAATAATAAACCCTCCAGCACACCCCAGCACTCCTTTCCATTACATACATTCATTGCTGGAGGTTCCCCGTGTTCCCCGTATGTTCCCGCTGAAAAAAGGCCCTGCTTTGGACACAGAATAGTGTTGAGTTGGACACAAGATGAATTTGTATTGCATGTGCAATGAGGTTGTGTGGTGTACTGGATAATGCTAGGTCATATGAAGGAAGATAAATATAGCACATGACCATCCTGCACACTTACTTTGGGTGCTTGGCCAACAGTGGCACCCATAAAATCGTAGAAGAGATGGGCTAGATCTATACTGTAATAATCAAATAGTCTTTTGTGCACTTGATACATGCACCCCCACAGACTCTCTTAATCAAGACCTAATCAAGATGACCTTAAGGAGAAACTTTAGCTGTTTTTTGGGGGTTTGTTTTACTATACTGTAGCTGCTAACTTTTAAAAATCAGGTACCTACCAGTGCCTTGAGTCCAGACCAGAGCTGTCTACCTGTAGTTGGTTCTTCTTACTGCTGCTGGTCCCTGGCACAACCATCTTGGATATGGGAACCGGCTGTGGCTTCCTGAAGAACCACAACTTGTTCCCCACTGTGCACGGGGGAGTTCCTGCAGTGCACTATGAATGGTCTTGATAATATGCAATAGTTCATTTTAACGTAGCTGAAAGGATAAACTATTTTTTTAGTTCTTACTTTAGTTCTCCACAGGGCTTTATTTCAACCGTAATATGGCAGAACAGAGTTCCGCTACCTCTGGCAGTAGCCCTGTGTGCACAGCTATTTACTCACACTGGTAACACAGAAGCCCGGCTTCTGTGTTACAACTGACAGTGCTCATCTCCCGGCAGTTCTAAGCAGAACGCTCCTTGCCCGCCACTCAGAGTGGGGACATGGCAGGGACAACAGCTGGTTCAGTGTGATACGGGCTGCAGAGGAGGGTATCCCTTGCCCACATACCAATGCCCCCCGCTGGTTGATCTTGCTGCCATTCAACAGGTGCTGGCCACTGAAAAAAAGGCGGGGCTGAAAATTAGCAGCTGCTGAAACGTGAGCAGATGGGGAGAGTGGAGGGGCGGGGAGGACGAGAGCTGTGCTGGTGCAGAAATCAGAGCAGAAGAAGATGGATACAGAGCTTAACTGTTGACGAGAATAGGCTCGGGGGGGGGGGGGGTGCAGAGATAAGCTGTGGAAGAATGGTGCAGAGGTGAGCCTTGGATGGGGGTTCAGAGGTGCACTCTCTGCATAACACACTTCTGAGCCTTGCATTCTTGCATTCTGAGTGTAAAACAGTCCTGAACCCTGCATTCTGAGTGTAATGCAATCCTGAACCTTGCATTCTGAGTGTGACACACTCCTGAACCCTGCATTCTGAGCGTAACAAACTCCTGAACCCTGTATTCTGTGCACAACGCAGTCCTAAACCCTGCATTCTGAGCATACCACACTCCTATACCCTGCATTCTGAGCATACCACACTCCTGAACCCTACATTCTGAGCATACCACACTCCTGAACCCTGCATTCTGAGCATACCACACTCCTGAACCCTGCATTCTGAGCGTAACGCAGTACTGAACTCTGCATTCTAAGTGTGATGCAGACCCTAACCTTGCATTCTGAGCATAACACACTCCTGAATCCTGCATTCTGAGTATAACGCACTTCTGAACCCTGCATTCTGAACATATTGCACTCCTAAACTCTGCACTGTATACGTAGCGCACTGCTAAATCCTGCATTATATATGTAACATACTCCCAAACCATGCATTCTAAGCATAATGCACTGAACCCTACACTCTGTGCATACCTTCTCTTTAACCCTGCACTTGTGTGTTATGCACTCCTGGTATTACTTAATAATGCATCTCTTAGACCCCCCCACTAGTGCAATTTGGCCACACCTGCAAGCCCTGTTTCTTAACATGATAAATAAATGAGGAACATATATGCATAAAGCCACTGTTATTATAACAGTAGATTGTATAGAAGTGAAAGCAAATACAAATTCTTAGAGAATAAATAACTAAAATAATGGAGAAGTGTGCCCAAAGCTCTCCAGATTCAGCTGACAGCGGGCAAAAGTCTGGTGTCGGCTGACATCACAGAGCCACTCCAGGCTCTTCAGGGATCCTAACCAGCAGCATGGCTCTGCCTCTCAGCAAGCCACTTGGAGACTGAGCCTTCTGCTCCCGCCACCTTCACAGCCCAGTTGAGCGCTGGAGGGGCAGAGTAGAGAGCGGTGATTGGCAGTCACCGTTCTCTGGTCACTGAAGACTGAGAACTGAGTGATCAGTGGTGTTTGATCACTGGGTTCTTGGTCTTAGAGGTGGCGGGGCATAGCTGCAACATGAGGTGGGTATGGTGGGTATGACTCTGTTTGTTTGTTTTTTTCGAAAACCCACACTCCTCTTTTAAACTTCAACTTCAGGCAGATATAAAAGGCACAAAATAATTGTATTTTACCTTTTGCAGTCCACTGTACAACAGAACTCAAAGTGGGAGAGGAAGAATCAGCACAAAGAGTCAATTAGATGTGCCGCAGAGTTTGAGGAAAATGGGGAAATGGGTTGCTGGCGACACACGTGCGCGACTCAAACCCCAGAAGTGTCAGATCATGCACTAGGCATGTGATCTGGTGCAGAGCGGCCCTCTGGATGATCCGCAAGTGGTTAAAGTGTTACTAAACCCACAACAGTAAAATCAGTCTGTATATGCAGTAAAGCATGCTTGTTATACTCACTGTGGAACCTAAGTGTTTAATCTTCTGCATTGTGTAAAAAAGCAGTTTGATCCTGTCTTCTCTGATCCTCCCCTTCTTCCACTTTCCCCAATCCATTTCCTGATAGGACAGAGGCTAGGGGACAGGGCTGCACATGCTCAGTTTGGTGTGCATTGCTTTTTTTTCTTGGGCGGGTGCATGTGTTTGGCACAGGGCCAGTCAGCTCTGTCCAGACAGAGGGTCAGGGTCATGCAGCCTCATAGGACAGTCAGAGTAGAATGAACGCTCCTCCTACAAGCTTTATCGAAACACTGATAGAAATCACAAGACTGCTATATAATGCTGATGAGAAAAGGTATTTTGCCATTGTTATTTACTAAAATGATTGCATTTTTATGTTCTATGTACTGTGGGAGACCAGATATAGTGAATGCAGAGTCCCGGGTTTAGTAACATTTTAACTGCAGCAGAGAAAAAATATGATCTCATGCCCTGCCAGACACGGATGTGGTAAGTGGTACAGCTGTGTAAATTCCAGGGTTGGACGGATAGAAACACACATCATCTTGTAGGTAAAACAGCCCCATGTATATATTTTATCTATATTTTGCAGTTTGCCTGGAGTTCTGCTTTAACATGAACAAAAGTAAGTGCACTGTAGTAGTTTTCACTAGACAAGATCACAAATAAGTTCCCTGTTTTTGTACATTCTGCAGCAATTATGGTCATGTCTTACGAGTATTTACAGGAACATTCTGGGCATTTAAATTTTTGTCTGGTTTCGCTAGTAAACGAAACCATTTATTTCCAACTTAAAAAGCCATGTCTAAGAGAGAAGATGCATTCATGTGGTCAAATGAGAAAAAAAGTTCTTGTCATCACTTATGAAAGGGGTCAATTGTAGCGAAACCCTCTTCTTTGGTAGAGCACGTAGATTGCACGTTAACCGTCTTTGGCACAGTAAGCACTCCGCACAAGTGATTTTGAATTTAGTAATTGCCCAATAAAAAAGATGTGGTTGCACGTATTAATCACAGCCTTGATATATTTAGGACTTGTCGCTGTAAATATTCTGAATACTGTCTGCCGTGGTCTTTTTTTGTGGTTCGAGGGAAGTAAATTTAGGGTTGGTTGAAATGCTGAATCGCCCTTTCTTTCCTGAAGTGTCATTGGCATTGAACAGCTTCTCTATTTAAAAGCATAGGTGTACCTCTGAAACAGTTACAGGCTCGGAAATAGTTAAATGATTATTCAAATAATCACTAATGATGAAAGCATTTCTAACACGTAAAATGTTACTAAACCCAGGGCTCTGCATTCACTATATCTGGTCTCCCACAGTACACACAACATGGAAATGCAATTATTTTAGTAAATATAAATGGCTAAAAACCTTTTCTCATCAGCAGTTACAGCAGTCTTGTGACTTCTATCAGTGTCTGGCTGAGCATCGATTAAACCTTGTAGGAGGTGTTTTAATTCCCCCCTGACTGTCCTATAAGGCTGCAAGACCCCTGCTCCTCTATCTGGCAGTGCTGATTGGCCCTGTGCTGATCACATACACCCCAAGAAAAAAAACCTCTCTAGCAAAACACACCAAACTGAGCATGTGCAGCCTGTCCCCATGGCTCTGTACTATCAGCAGATGGATTGGGGACAGTAAAAGAAGGGGAAGATCAGAAAAGACAAGATCAAACAGCCTTTTTACACAATGTGGAGGATTAACCCTTTAGGTTCCACCGTGAGTATAACAAGCACGCTTTACTGCATATACAGACTGATTTTACTGTTGTGGGTTTAGTAACACTCTAAAGCCCAATTGAGTATGAATATGGCATATTTTTTTTACTATAGCTTGGTGTTCAAAAGTACTAAGTTGCTTTGTATGGACAGCATACAGATTCACTGTACTTTGGGAAACACAGAACCATCTTTCCATTCTCTTGTTTGTTGCCTCACAAGGGTAAAAAGTAGCTAAGAGTATACGGCAGAAAGCATGCTTCTTCCAATAGCACAATCAAGATAATTTAATGATAAAAGGGGTGGAGATTATAAAAAATACTTATGGTAATTTGTTGTCTAAATACTGTTTGGGGTGCAAACCATTCATTACATGCTAAATTTTATTATATATTCTTGTTCTGAAACTGTAAACCCAAAAAAGCATTATTTTCAATGGTCATTCATATAGCGTTTTTTTTTTTTATTAGTTAAAAATTTATTTTTTTTATGTAATTTTTATTATTTTACTACAAGCAATCTGATGGTACGAGTACCTATTCTTTTTCCTTTTTAACGTTTCAAAAGGTTCAGGTACCAAAGTAATATCTAATTTTGGAGATATTACAATGTTTAGTCTCGAAGCATGGAAGAATAATGTACTAACATAACCTACCATAGTATTAGCATTGCTTTAGTAAAGCATTTATAGCAGGATGCTCATAAGAGCCACATGAAAAATATAAACTCATATAAAGTTAACTGATATACTAACGTGTTTTTCCACCATTTTGCATTGCTAATATACCTGTTGATCCCACCAGGTTTCGGGTTGACAACGCTATCCATAGGCAGAATTTGCCCTATCAGCATTGTCACCCCTGAATACTAAGGCATTGGAAGCCCAGACTCCCAATGCCTTAGGAGTTTGAGTACTACCTGCCAGTGAAAAAATACTAAGCCTATAACACAAAAAGTTTACATTTGGCTAAATATTGTTTATATTAGACGAGTATCGTAACTAGACAAGGATAGTTATATAAAGTTAGTTATATATAGTTATATAAAGGCAAAAAAATAATACAAGGCCTTATCACGTTTTACTCTAAAAAAAATCTATTAATTATAGAATATATAATTAGTAACATTAATTTATTACAATCAAATATGAATGAACCACATCCATATAAATCAAAAGGAAGGAGACACTTATTGGTCTTGAAGTTTAGTACCATAAACTCTAATAGATCGAAGTTTGGTGAGACGCAGATCGTCTTGATAAACTGGACTGAGGTTTGGCCCCCCCGAAGTAGATTATACAACTGCACATACAGTAAAAGGGTCATAAAAAAGAAAAAACACTATTGCGTTTGCTGAATTTATCATGGGTTATATTAAAATCATATATTTTTAATATTCAACCTCAGCATTAAATTTAACAAAGAACGACAAAGACTTTTAAAAAAGTCATAATTTATTATGTTATTTTTCCTTGGAAATGAATGTGAGACTTCGGTTTTGTGCCTAAGCATCCTGTTCATGTGTTCAACAATAACCCAAGCAGGATTTAATATTTAAAACACATTTTAAATATTACTTTTATAATGCTGTAATGGAAATGATTGTTTTCTAAAGAAAAAAACAATATATTGGGTGAATTTCCAGGCTTACTGAGCCACAATGAACATGGTGGATTTCTGTCGAGGCGGTTGATTTATCGCTAGTGCTTTTGTCCATTGTTACTTTACAGTCACTTAGAGGAAGAGCACATCTGGAATTAATCTTTTTTTAAGAGAAACAAATTAGTCAATTAGTCTTAAAATGAAAGTTAGACTAAGATAACCCTGATGTTGCTTTGTCCGCCACAGTTTAGGACATGTTTCAAAATGATTAATAATCATCAGTCGTGTTACCAGCTAATAGAACAAACAATGTTGGGACAAACTCTAATATTGGGGGAAGATAGTAGATCTCTTAACAGGAGGGCTACATGAAAATCATAAATGTAGTGATGGCAAGAAAAAATAATTTACAAAACAAGTGATAATTTGAAAGCAATTACAGGATCTCACAAAAGTGAGTACACCCCTCACATTTTTGTAAATATTTTATTATATCTTTTCATGTGACAACACTGAAGAAATGACACTTTGCTACAATGTAAAGTAGTGGGTGTACAGCTCGTATAACAGTGTAAATTTGTTGTCCCCTCAAAATAACTCAACACACAGCCATTAATGTCTAAACTACTAGGAACAAAAGTGAGTACACCACTAAGTGAAAATATCCAAATTGGGCCCAAAGTGTCAATATTTTGTGTGGCCACAATTATTTTCCAGCACTGCCTTAACCCACTTGTGCATGGAGTTCCCCAGAGCTTCACAGGTTGCCACTGGAGTCCTCTTCCACTCCTCCATGATGACATCACAGAGCTGATCTCCAGCCACTCCATCAACTTTACGCTCAGCTTCTTTAGCAAGGCAGTGGTCCTCTTGGAGATGTTCAGTATGTCACAGTACATGTTGGCATTCATGGTTCCCACAATGAACTGTAGCTCCCCAGTGCCAGCAGCACTCATGCAGCCCCAGACCATGACACTCCCACCACCATGTTTGACTGTAGGCAAGACACACTTGTCTTTGTGGATATAAAAAATGTGCAGCGCATGAGCATTAACGTGAAAATAAGCCCCCTGGTCGAGGCACTGAGAGTAAATTGAGAAAAAAAAAAAAACGTAAATCACAGACATGAAATCTACAAAAGAATATTGCAAAATATAGATGTAACCACACTGTAATATGGTAAGGTGAAGTTCAATAATATTAATCCACCAGTGGAGAAGTTTATCTCTTGAACGTGAAACAAAAAGTGTCTGAAGCGACTAAAAAGTAAATAAAACGTGAAAAAATCTTCAACTTGTGCAAGATGAAAACACCATGTATGAATAGGGTACTCTTACCAGAAATACCTGGTATACAGGCATGTGGGTCGGATTCCCAGGTCGTCAGGCATCCACAGAGTGAAGTAGAGATGAAAGATCTGTCGCACAACGACTTGAAGGGACCAGGCTGGTTTACAGGTATGCAGGTCGAATTCAGTCACTGGCATCCAGAACATCAGGCATCCACAAATTGAGGTGACGATAAAGGGCCAGTCGTACCAACCACTTGAAGAGACCAGGCTCCAGATGTAGAGGCAAGAGTATAGGGATCCAGATAGTATCACAGCAAGCCTCAGTAGGAAATAAAAGCTACATAGTGTGATACTGTATGACCAGATACGGTTTATTTATAAAATGATTGCACTTACATGCTAAAAACTGGTAACGGGCACATGGAATTCCAGGTAAATAAAAAAGGCGCAGTAGATGGGAGCAGGATCGTCTACCCGACGCGTTTCGTCTACTAAGACTTCCACAGGGGTATAGGCGTCCTGCTCCTACTGCGCTGTATTTATAAATGTTAAAAAACATGTCACAACGAGTCTCCACCCCCTGTGACAAAATGGCGACAGGCGGCTTGTGTGTCAAGCCTCACTTTCAATCGCACCTTATAAACTTAAATATGCAACGTTCTATATGCATTCCCCATAAAAACACACTTAATCTAATTCATGTTGGATAGTGTACATGGCAGTAGAGATTGGATTAAACCATGAGTGATAAAAACATCAATGGAACCTATACTGCTGACACTAAAGTCTTCTATGGGAAGGGAAATCAGTGAGTGATTAGCACAAGACTCAAAGTCCCAACCCACAGGAGACGGAGTGAACTAATGAGTGGCTAAGGGTAACATTAATGGGAGTGTCCAACTACATGGAACATCCCATATGTTTGACCCAGAAGCGGAAACGTCGTCATTGCAAGATGTCATTTCCTCTGCATGTCATAACAGGAAATGATGCTAAGTACTTCCTGTAAGGAACCACACCACTTCCTGTAAGGCAGCCATTCATAGCAGATGGATATAGGAGGCATCCCGCCTCCACAGGATTACATCACTTCCTGGCCGGATGTCATAAGCCATCATATCCTCCATATACACCAACCGGAAATGACGCCCACACCGTAAGCGTCACTCCCACGCTTTGCAAAAAACGGGATATGGACAATAAAATATTAGATGGTGACAATACAATAAAAGCATTATTAGTTCAACATATTGCATTAATTCAGTAACAGAGCACATACATTGATGGGACATAAACACACAAAAGTGAATCGGGACATGAAAAATCGGGACATAAATAGAAATGGGACCTAAAGATACATTATGCTTGATTGATAAAGGCATTAATGTCCCAGTCCACGTTAATACCATGGGGCCAAAAATATTTAAGTTCATAAATCCAGGATGTTTCGAGCCGTGATACACCTCTGGTCGTAGCACCCCCCCTCCATGGAGCTACATATTTGTCGATGATGGAAAAAACAGTGCCAGTAGCGATCCCTGGGATGACCGTGACAAAAAAGGTAGTAGCTGTTTATACATCGAGGTACCTCCCCCCCACGATGCTGGTCTCCACATAG
>BLSH010067664.1:999506-1024283 GCA_018402905.1 Glandirana rugosa | reverse complement strand
GATACACCTCTGGTCGTAGCACCCCCCCTCCATGGAGCTACATATTTGTCGATGATGGAAAAAACAGTGCCAGTAGGGTCCCTAGCATGGTATTTTCGGTAGTGCTTGGGCACCGTGTGCTTAGTGGACCCTTTGATAATGCCCGTGATATGTTCACTAATTCGTACTGAGAAGGGTCTGATCGTACGACCAACATATTGCTTTTGGCACGGGCATGTTATCAAATAGACCACATTTTTAGTAGAGCAAGTTGTAAAGTGTTTCATGGTATAGCTCTTGTGAGTAATTGTAGAGGTGAAGGTGTCAGTGCGTCTAGATTTGCACACATTAAATTGGCATACCCTACATTTTCTGCAGGGAAAATAACCCTTTAGGTCACGGAAAAAAGAAGGTTTAGGAGGAGGGTTTATGACATTTGGTGCCACCTGATTTCTAATGGACGCAGCTCCCCGGTAGATGATATTGGCTCTATCAGGGAGTTTGGGTCCCAATATTGGGTCATTTTTTAATATGTCCCAATGTTTAAAGAAAATCTTTTTGATCTTACGGTGTTCACTTGAAAAGGTGGTAAAAAAGGACCACCTGAACCTATCTGTGTTAGATTGAGATAAACCAGATGGTTCAGGGTCTTGCAACAAGGTGTTTCTGTCTATTTGCTGGACTCTGATAATCTCATTATCCACTTCCTCTGGGTTATAACCTTTAGCGACAAATCTGGTTTTAAGGACTTGAGCTTGAGAAAGGAAATCAGTCACAAGAGTACAGTTCCGTCTTAAACGTATAATTTGGCTACGGGGTACAGAGCCTAGCCAAGATTTAAAATGGCAACTGTCGAGAGGTATGTAGCTGTTACGGTCGGTAACTTTAAAGTGCGTTTTAGTGCCAATCCTCCCTCTCTGTTTAAACATAGACAGGTCCAGAAAAACTAGGTTAGTCCTACTCATAGTGAGGGTAAGGGAAATACCTCTATCATTACTGTTTAAGGTATCGAAAAAGTCTCTAAGGGACTGCTCCGAGCCCTTCCATAGGAGGAAGACGTCGTCTATATATCTAGCCCATAACGCCAGCTCATGTCTATTGAGGGCATAGACAACGTCTTCCTCCCATTTGGCCATAAATAGGTTTGCCAAGTTCGGTGCGAACTTGGCTCCCATGGCCACACCTTTAATCTGTAAATAAAAAGTATTATTATACCACATATAATTATGCTTCATAGCAAACTGAAGCAATTCCAAAATAAATTCCTGTTGGATGAGTGGTAAAGAATTGTCCTTCGCCAAATAAAATTTGGCTGCAGCCAAACCTAAGCCATGTGGGATGTTGGAATATAAGGATGCTACGTCTGCAGTAGCCATCCAAGTATTATCATCAACTGACACATTCTCCACAAGTTTTAACGTAGCTTTAGTGTCCCTAAGGTAAGAAGGGGTTTTTACCACTAGGGGTTGCAAATATCCATCGATGTATCGGCCAATACGTGAGGTAAGAGAGTCTATGCCACTCACGATAGGCCTACCAGGGGGATGAACAGGGTCCTTATGAATTTTAGGTAAACTATACAGCACAGGTATACGTGGGGCTAAAGGGAGGAGATAGGAACGTTCTTTCTTATTCAGAATATTTCTGTTTAAACCTCTGTCAAGAATGGTGATCAAATCCTTCTTGAACTTGGAGGTAGGGTCACACTGTAATGGATGGTAGGTGTCTGTGTCCCCCAATATTTTCATCATCTCCATGTGGTAAGCAGCTTTGTCCAATACGACTATGCCTCCCCCCTTATCCGCAGGGCGGATAATAAGATCTTTTTGCTCACAAAGGCTTTTCAAACCAGCTCTGATTGGACCCTGCGTTCTATTAGGTTTAATTTTAATTTTATCAAGGTCTGTACAGCTGGTGCTACTGGGACAGAGGGATTAAACAAAGATGGATTTGACAATCCAGAGTGTACAATTCCATTTGAGATGTTATTGGTAGTCCTATTTAAAGGATTAGTCATTATATATCTCTGTATGTTTATTTTGCGAATATATTTCTGAATGTCTATGAAAGTGTTGTACTCCTCTCTCCATCTCTCCTCTCTCTTCCATCTGAACCAAATAAGTTTATCTTAGTCTCATCAGGCCACAGGACCACAGGACATGGTTCCAGTAATCCATGTCCTTAGTCTGCTTGTCTTCAGCGAACTGTTTGCATGCTCTTGTGCATCATCTTTAGAAGAGGCTTCTTTCTGGGATGACAGCTATGCAAACCAATTTGATATAGTGTGCGGCGTACGGTCTGAGCACTGATAGGCTGACCCCCACCCCTTCAACCACTGCAGTAATGCTGGCAGCACTCATACGTCTATTTCCCGAAGACAACCTCTGGATATGACGCTAAGCATGTGCACTCAAATTCTTTGGTTGACCATGGTCTGTTCTGAGTGGAACCTGTCCTGTTAAAGCGCTGTATGGTCTTGGCCACCATGCTGCAGCTCAGTTTCAGGATCTTGACAATCTTCTTATAGCCTAGGACATCTTTATGTAGAGCAACAATTCTTTTTTTCAGACCCTCAGAGAATTCTTTGCCATGAGGTGCCATGTTGAACTTCCAGTGACCAGTATGAGATAGTGAGAGCGATAACACCAAATTTAACACACCTGCTCCCCATTCACACCTGAGACCTTGTAACACTAACTAGTCACATGACACTGGGAGGGAAAATGGCTAATTGGGCCCAATTTGGACATTTTCACTTAGGGGTGTACTCACTTTTGTTGCCAGTGGTTTAGACATGAATGGCTGTGTGTTGAGTTATTTTGAGGGAACAGCAAATTTAAACTGTTATACAAGCTGTACACTCACTACTTTACATTGTAGCAAAGTGTAATTTCTTCAGTGTTGTCACATGCAAAGAAATAATAAAATATTTACAAAAATGTGAGGGGTGTACTCACATTTGTGAGATAGTGTATATTGGCCAAATTGAACATTCCAATAAAAACTGTTCCTATAAAGACGTAAGTAAACACTCATCTCTCCTGCAATCAAGGAACACCACTCCATTGAGGAGAAATTGCTAGCAGAAGTTTCTTCAGAAACGAAGACTTTTCGAAGAAGGACCAGTGATGTTCCCCGTACAGAGGCAGAAGCACCAGAAGCTGAAGTGTAAGGTAAGTATTTTTTACATTATTATTAACTTTTTTAATATTACTTTTGCCTATTAATTTTCAATCAGGGGTTTTGAGCTCACTGCAGGGGCAATAGTAGCCTAACCAACACCCTCCAATGCCTTAAAAAGACCTCTGTGAATCTTACCTGTCTGGTGCACCAATCTCCTTCCAGCTGCTGAATGGAAAGAGGAAGGTTTACATTGGTTCTATCGAAGGCTGATATCGGCAGAATCAGCCAATGGATGGCTGTGTCTAAACACTGTTTACCATTAGGAAAATACACATAGCGCTTAACTGTAGTAAAGTCAGAGACAGGTGAGGCAACTTGCATTTTCAAAAAGAGGTCCGCGATGGCAGCCCTCATTTTTCTTCTAGGCTTCCTTTAATCCACTTTCAGTTGTGAGTAAGCTAATATGTGTATATATACAGCTCTCTAAAATCCAACATCATGTTTGCTCTCTCATAATTGGGCTGTAGGCAACGTTGTTAGTTATGCTCACAATCAACTCAGCTTACATACAGCAATAATTAACAAATCAGAAGAAGCAGCTACAGCCTGCAAAGAACAGAGCACCCTATTGTCTCCTGCTTTACATCTAGTGTCCTTATAATATTATACACATGTACACTGTACAGCAGTCACAGGAATGGTGGCAGTCTGGATCCATGGCCAAATGTTTGTGGCCACCTGACCTAAAATCAGGGTCATGAACACGGCAGAGAGTGCACTAATACATTTAATGCGGGGGCCCCCAACCACCGGGCCATGGCCTCTCTGTGAGCTAGCGAGCTGGCGCCTGGATGAGGGAGTGAGCCGGCGGCTGGACGGGTGAGCGAGCAGAGAGGTGACATCATCTCTCACCGCCCGCCCTGCATCACCGCATTTCCGCCCTCACTATGCAGCCGCGGGCAGCAGAGAGGTTACATTATCTTCCACTGCCCACTCTCACTTTGGGAATCATGTGCTGAAAAGAGAGAGACTGCCAGATCTGCTGTCACTGTTGCCTGTCACCAAATTGCCTTTATATTTAAAAAGTGAAAGCTGCATCTGGTATTTTTTGGTAGCAGACAACAGTGGGAAGCTTCAGCTGGTGGCAGGCGACGTGGCAAGTGACAATCCACGTCTGGTGGCAGATGACATGGCAAGTGACAATCCACATCTGGTGGCAGGTGACGTGGCAAGTGACAATCCACATCTAGTGGCAGGCGACATGGCAAGTGACAATCTGCATCTGGCGGCATGTGACATGGCAAATGACAATCAGCATCTGGTTGCAAGCAACGTGAAAATTAACATGGCAAAGGACAATCCGCATCTGGCGGCAGGTGACGTGGCAAGGGACAAACTGCGTCTGAAGGCAGGTGACGTGGAAAGTGACAAGCTGCATCTGGTGGTAGGTGATGGTGGCAAGGGACAAGCTGCATCTAGTGGCAGGTGACATGGCAAGTGACAAGCTGCATCTCAAGGCAGGTGATGTGGCAAGAGACAAGCTGCATCTGGTGGTAGGTGATAGTGGCAAGTGACAAGCTGCATCTAGTGGCAGGTGACATGGCAAGTGACAAGCTGCATCTGAAGGCAGGCGACATGAAAAGTGACAAGCCGCATCTGGTGGCAGGTGATGGTGGCAAGTGACAAGCTGCAACTGGTGTCAGGTGACGTGGCAAGTGACAAGCTGCATCTGGTGGCAGGCTACGTGGCAAGTGACAAGCTGCATCTAGTGGCAGGTGACATGGCAAGTGACAAGCTGCATCTGAAGGCAGGTGACTGACAAGTGACAAGCCACATCTGGTGGCAGGTGACGTGGCAAGTGACAAGCTGCATCTGGTGGCAGGTGACGTGGCAAGTGACAAGCTGCATCTGGTGGCAGGCTATGTGGCAATTGACAAGCTGCATCTAGTGGCAGGTGACATGGCAAGTGACAAGCTGCATCTGAAGGCAGGTGACGTGACAAACCGCATCTGGTGGCAGGTGACGGTGGCATGTGACAAGCTGCATCTGGTGGCAGGTGTCGTTGGCAATATACACTCGTTCGGAACTCCCGCTGATTCTGTATTATGGTGAGTTGAACTATTTAATTTTATATTACAATATAATAATAAAAATAATGGGCTTCAATCATTCTGACACCATATCAACCATGGTGCCGTGATGATTGAAGGGCCAACACCAGCCATAGCCCTAACAAATTATCCAAACCCTCAAACCACCCCCAGGTTGTAGCATAATTTTCTTCCACGCAGCTGGTGCCAAATGGTTGGGGACTGCTACTTTATTGAACATCAAAGTAAGAATAAGATACACTCACAAAAGAAGCATATCATAATTACCATCATCTGTGGGCCAATCCAGGAAGCCACTCTTAGCTTCGCCAGCAACACAGGATTGAAGCTAAAAAGATGTCCGGGATGCTGGGATTGACTGTTTTATATACTTTATATTTTTTTAGACACCCCACTTTTTAAACTAATACTATTTATAGTCTTTTATACATTTGCATATTTTTTAGATATTTATTTAATCTTCTATAAGTTTCTGAGCTTTCAGGATTATAAATATGAGTTCTTATGGTTTGATGTGTTAACAATGTTTTTAATGTTTATTGTAACGCTTGTTACAATTCACTTCAGTGATGCAAAACATCATTGTAAACATGCAGAATAATAAACTGGTTCCTTTCCCAACGTGCCCCTACTGTACAGCTTAAAAGACACTATGGACATTTTTCTAACTCCAAAGTGGGTCTGAAAAAGGCAATTTCTCCCCGAAACATGTTGTTGTGATTACCACCATAGTATTTAGCTGAAAGTGAGACACATTTTCACCTTCTGGCACTGGATGCCACATTTTACAAGCTGTGCTAGTAGGGTTTATGGGGCAGATCCCAGCGTTCTGGACATCTTTCAGATCCAGCCTTACTGTACTGGACATGGGCTATTGTGAACCACAGAATAGTTGTTATGTCATTCTTGTTTTGTGAGTGTATTTTCTTCTAACTTTTATCTCTATTACAGATAGTAATGCATTATTGGTGCACCCTCTGCCTTGTGCTTTGTTTCCAAATAATTAGCAGAAAACTCCAGACCCTATTAACTGCTTCCTGACCGTGTTGCCTACATTTACTGCTGCAAAGTGGCGCTGTCCCGTGAATGCCATCTATAAATGGCGGCTCGCGCGTGCGCTGTACCGGGCAGGAGAGCACCGCTGCTGGCACACTCTCATGCCCGCCGCACTCTGCAGGAGTGTGGCCGTGGCTCAGGTGGATTTGTCCTCCGCAGATGAGCCGCGATTGCCTAGCAGAGAGGTAGAACGGGGAACCGCCTATATAAAAACGTTGGTTTCCCCTTCTGTCAGACGGCATGTAAGAGATCTACTGATCCCTGCCACTGGGATCAGTTAGATCTCTTATGCCCCTGCCAGCCCAGCCCCCTCACAGTTAGAACACGCCTAGGGAACATAGTTAACTTCTTGATCACCCCCAGCAGGTTAACCCCTTCACTGCCAATGACATTTATACAGTAATTAGTGAATATTTAAATTTCTGATCGCTGTCATTAGTCCCAAAAAAAGTGTCAAAAATGTCCAACATGTCCGCTACAATATCACAGTCCCGATAAAAATTGCAGATCACGGCCATTATTAGTAACAAAAAATTTTTTTGCGATTTTTGTTACCAAAAATATTAGGAAACCAATGAATAAATTAGTTTTTTTATATATTTTTTTTTGGATATGTATTATAGCAATAAGTAAGAAATATTTATTTTTTTTTTTTTTTGCAAAATTGTCGCTCTTCTTTTGTTTATAGTGGTGATCAGAAATGATGCAGAGGTGATCAAATACCACCAAAAGAAAGCTCTATTTGTGGGAAAAAAGGGTGCATATTTTGTTTGGGTACAACATCGCACGACCGTGCAATTGTCAGTTAAAGTGCCGAATCGCAAAAAGTGCTCTGGCCCTAACATGGGAAATCCTGAAGTGGTTAATGGTTGCAAAATAGCTGTGGCTTGCTGTATTGGATTTTTTAATGAATATTATGATAGCTTACGTAAGGTTTGAATGTTCACTCGCACTCTGAAGAACTCTCTGGATTAAATTGAAGTTGCCTCCATTTTGTACCAGTATACTGTATTTGTGAGGTCAGGTACTGATTTTGCATGAGAAGACCTGGCTTACTATCAGGCTTACAATTCATCTCAAAAGTTTTCAGTAGGGTTGAGTTTGCGGATCTGTGCAGGCCTTTTGAGTTCTTTCACACCAAACATATCCAACCGTGTGCTTATGAAGCTGGCTTTGCACACAGGGGCACAGTAATGCTGTAAGAATAAAAAGGGCCCAAACTGTTGCCAGTTGCAGAGTTGGAAGCCATCATTTCTAAAAGGTGCTTGTATGTTGAACCAGTAAATACCCTTCACTGGAAACACTTGAACCCTTTTGGCCATATTGTTAGCTATGATGGCCAGGTAGCCAAACATTTTTATCGATACATTCAACTCTCTATATTAGAGATGTAGAGACACATTTTTTGTATTGTTAAATTATTTTTTGACTTTTGAAAGAACACATAAGTGATCTCCATTTCCCTTGAGCTGTTCTTTATCTGTTCCACACTCTCATCCGTCAAAACGGTTGCAGCACCAGTCGCCAAGCTGGTTGACGTGTTCTGTCAAACCTAGTTGTTCCGCTGATTGATCATGTGCTTACATGATGAAAGACCTCAATGGAGGAGTATTGAACTGAAGGTAGAAATAGGATTGAGACATAAACACATTTGCTATGTTTGTTGTTTTAAATAAGGAATTATACAAGTGGCTAGTTTTATTACCTTAGGTCAGGGTTTCATGCCGTCACTATTACTTCAGTGGAACTACACATCACAGCATGCTTTTTTCAATATGGGATTTCTTTAAGTACTTTTCATATGACTGTCTTATTGACCTCTGGAACATCTAAAACTTTTCAAGGAATTGAACTTCAGACAGTTTTTTTTATTGCTGGGTGAAATAAAGGTCCAAAAGAAATTGGCATCAACTCAAAGAAGTTCACGTGTATCTCAGACAAATCTCTGCAGCCAATGCACAATTTCATAGTAAGGTAAAGTTTGTAACTACGAATAAAAGAAAGACCATGCCACACCAATGTAGCAAAACCTTTCAAAAAGTGAAGATTTATTAAGTTATAAAGAAATTCTAAAGATGTTAAATAGTTACAAAATAAATAAATAAATAGGCCTGTGATAGTGTAAAAGAGGTTAGAGGGGAGTATTAACCACTTCAGCCCTGGAAGGCTTTCCCACTTTAGGACCAAAGCACTTTTTGCGATTTGGCACTGCGTCGCTTTAATTGATAATTGCGTGGTCATGCGACATTGTACTCAAACGAAATTGACGTCCCTTTTTTCCCTCAAATAGAGCTTTCTTTTGGTGGTATTTGATCACATCTGCGGTTTTTATTTTTTGCGCTATAAACAAACAAAGAGTGACGATTTTCCAAAAAAAAATATTTCTTACTTGTTGGTAACATTTCCAAAAAAAAAAATATAAAAAACAAATTTATTCATCAGTTTTGGCCGATATATATTCTTCCTCATATTTTTGGTAAAAAAAAAATCGCAATCAGCGTTTATTGATTGTTTTGTGCAAAAGTTGCCGTGTTTACGAACGATGAGAATTAATTTATGGGGTTTTTATATGTTTTATTTTTTACGAGTAATGGAGGCGATCTGCGATTTTTAGCGGTACTGCGACATTGCAGCGGACATTTCGGGCACTTTTGACACTTTTTTGGGACCATTGGCAATTATACAGCGATCAGTGCTATGAAAATGCACTGATTATTGTGTAAATGTCACTGGCAGGGAAGGGGTTAACATTGGGGGGGGCGATCAAAGGATTAACTATGTTCCCTGTGATGTGTTAATAACTGTATGGGGGCTGGGCTGACTGGGGGAGGAGAGTGATCACTGCTCCCATATACAGGGAACAGAACATCACTCTCCTTCTCCCCTGTCCGAACGGAGATCCATGTATTTACATACACGGATCCCGTTCTGCCACTGTGGGGGAGCGATCGCGGGTAGCTGGCAGACATCGAGTCCGCCCTACCCGCTCCCTGGCTCCCCCGATACACAGCGAGCGCATGCACGCCGCAAAGCTCGATTTCACAGCCGCCGACAGGTGACAGCAATTTGCGGTAGCAAGCCAGACTGCCGCCGTCAGACGACGGCGGGCGGTCGTTAAGTGGTTAATATGTAAAGTTTATAATAAAAACCCCACGCCCTATTAAAAAAATATTGTAAAATATATATATAATATATATATTCAGAAAGCAGTTATCACTACAAAATATGCACTCATGGAGTGCGCATGTGCGGTGCGCCCTACATGTCTGTGTAAGCCAGGAGCTCCGATCCGCCCCGACCTTACGGACCCTCACCAGCAAGATTTGGAGCCCAGATCTCCGTCCACTCAAGCCTCAGGAGAGGGCACACTCAGGGCACACCCCCGGGAGAGAGTGATCTCCCCGGCATCGCCACAAGATTATTTGGACTCTATCCAAAATTGAAGCTTTGGAAAATCGCTCCAAAATGGCTTTTTCGCAGTTGCCTGTTGACTTATCCGTCACATATGTTGTTTCTACCAGTGGTCCCTACCCACCTTTTTTGATCAGCTCTCTCGGAGACATCGATGGGATCTGGACTTTTTCCCGAGAGCCCGGCTACCCGTGTATGATTCCTGGGAAGCACCTTCATAGAGCTTTAAGTTCCTCTCAGCAGTAATTTTCCAGAGATGAAGGACTATGTTCTTACTGCTTCCTCTGGGCTTGGGACCCCGGGCTTATGACTGTGTCCTTTTGTATCTTCTAGGTCCGGGGCTGGCTGGTGAGGGACGGGCTCCCTTTCAGGGGGTGCGCCCCTCCTCGGGTACCCCCGGACGGGCCCCCTTGAGGGCTCTTATAATCAATGTTTTCAAAATTAAATATGTTGTAATTGTTAGGAGATCCTCTGCTCAGTTTGCTTAATTTGGGTCTGGGGTTTGGCCAGAGTGGTTGACATGCTCCTCCCTCTGTCTCTGGGAACCTTATGTCGGTAACCCCACGGACAGAAGTACTGCCGCCACTTAGGCGGACATGTTTTTGTCCCACCCTGAGATTGGAGGTGTTCATCCAATGCCCCAATGGCAGTTTTCTGAGGGGTCTGGCGGCTGTAACGTGCCGCTCCTCTTATGTGTCTTTCACTATCGATAGCCCTCTTTTTCTCTCTTCTGTCTCTCCTATCTTAACTCTTCTTTTTTCTCCTAGGCACCAGGGTAGCATGGCCTTCGAAGAGTCAAAGTGGTTCTTCTTCTCAACCGACAGGCAGGGCAAGTCTCAATCTATCCGTCCCGGGTACCAGGTAAGCTCCCTCTCAGTGATGCATAGATTCCTATTCCGGAAATATGGTCACGACTACTAATCCCCCAACAATTTTAAGAATCGCTACACATAATGTCCAGGGCTTTAACTCCCTGGTGAAAAGGAAAAAGTACTTTACACTGGCCCACTCCCAGCATCTTGATGTGCTTTTATTTCAAGAAACCCACTTCCCTGGACAGTATAATCCTGAATTTATTCATGCTAAATACCCCCAGTTCTCTCTGGCAAATGCATTGGATAAGACTAGAGGTGTGGGAGTCTTCATAGCTAAACATCTAGCGTTCACACCTCAGAGAGAAATTAGGTACCCGGAGGGTAGGTTTATCCTCTTGACAGGGACTCTGGGGGGTTCAGTATATACATTAATTTCTTATTACGCTCCAAACCAGGGCCAAGCAAGATTTTTCCAATCAATGTTTAATCTTATTTCAGTCCCATCTAGAGGGAATGGTGATTCTAGGGGGGGACTCGAATACAGCTTTAGATCTCATGCTTGACAAGTCGGGTGTGGGTCCCCCCGCCTGCTCCGCCCACCAAAACATAGACTCAAACTCGCCAAGCTTCTATACACGTTAGGGTTTGTGGATATATGGAGGGAACTCAACCCCAGAGTGAGGGACTATACCCATTTCTCTGCCCCCCACCAGAGCCTGGCCAGGATAGATCATATCTTTGTCTCAGCCCATGCTATCCCCTTGACCATTAAAGCTTTTATTAGAGACTCCCCCCTGTCAGATCATTCGTTAGTCATAATACAAGTCAAAGCTGACTTAGGCCACAAGGGGAAGCCACATTGGCGTTTAATTGAAACCCTTTTAAATAACCCGGTCCATTGTTCATTATTAGAGAAAGAACTCAAAGAGTACTTCCGACTGAATGACAATGGGGAAGTCTCTCCTTCTATACTTTGGGCGGCCCACAAGGGTGTGATGAGGTGCAAGATTATCCAACTTTCTGCGAAACTTAGAAAGGAGAGGAAAATTGACATAGAGACTCTAGAGGGGAACTTCCATGCTCTCGCTAAATCTTGCAAGAAGAACCCGACCCCTCAATCAAGGGCACAACTGGAAGCAGGGAGGGTAGCTCCGAACCTTGCCCTGACTTCCAGTACTGAGAAACAAATCCAGTGGTCCAAAGCCTATTTCTACCTACAAAAAGACCAAATAGGTCCTAAGTGGGCCACCAGGTTGTCCCCTAGGTTTCGTACCTACGCATTTCCTAAGGTGAGGGACCTATCGGGGGAACTAACCCAGAACCCCCAACGAATTATGGCTGCTTTCCAGAATTATTATGCTAGACTCTATGCATCAAATGGAAAGGCTCCTTCCACACCCTCGTCTCCTTCTTAAATAAGATCTCTCCCCAAACTCATTGATGAACCTATCGAATCTCTTGAACAACCGTTCACTGAAGCAGAAATCCTTGGGGTGATCAAAAACCTCAAGAAGGGCTCTGCCCCTGGACCAGATGGGTTTTCTACTGGTTATTACAAAACTTTTGGCCCCACATTGGCCCCCTTTTTGGCAAAATTCTTTAACTCCCTTCAAGTGGGGTCCACCTTGCAGAACAAGGCCAACTCAGCATATGTCTCGGTCATCCCTAAAACCGGTAAAGACCACTCGGATGTTAGCAACTACAGGCCTATTTCGCTAATCAATAATGACCTTAAAATCCTGACTAAAATTATGGCCACTAGACTATCTAGGTTTATAGGTAAATATGTCCATAAAGACCAGGTGGGCTTTTTTCCGAGACGGCAGGGTCCAGACCAGATTCGCAGAGCGGTGGACATCATCTCTCTTCTTAACTCGAGTTGGGATGGAGGTTCACACCAGGAAGTTACCTACTTTCGGTGGATCTGCAAACTCGGATTCATTCCTTATAGCCAAAGGAACCAGACAGGGCTGTCCCCTTTCCCCCCTAATTTTTGCTATTGCGATGGAATCCTTAGCATCTGCCATCAGGCAAGACCCTGAAATCCGGGAATACAATGTGGGCCCCAAATGCACAAGTGCGCTTTATTCGCAGATGACCTGCTGTTATTTATCACCTCTCCTCCACTCCTCGAATAATTCAACTCTTAAAAGAATTCGGGGAGGTCTCAGGGCTGTATGTCAATTGGTCCAAATCAGCGGCCTTGAACGTCTCTATCCCCGAGTCCACGGTACAATGACTCAGGGATCTGTACAAGTTCACCTGGAACTCCAACCAATTACCATACTTGGGGGTCAACCTGGCGGCCAACATCAAACAAATGTATGAGGTTAACTATCCCCCTATTCAGGAAGATTTCAGAGGATCTTTCAAAGTGGGACCGGGAGGATATTTCCTGGTTGGGCAGAATACACTCAGATAACCACTTGCCAACCGTCAACCGCAGGTTGACGGCGACAAGATGGCTCGATATCGCAAAACGCCGTCATACGACGGCGGCTGCGAGATTGTGCAATATGAGCGTGCGCATGCCTCCAGAGGCGCGCCCGCACGCTCACTGTGTTCGGGGGGAGCCAGGGAGCGGGTGCGGCAGACTCGATCTCCGCGGGCTACCCGCGATGCCCCCCCCCCCCCCGCAGTGAAAGAACGGAGGTCCGTGTAAGTAAACACGGATCTCCGTTCTGTGAGAGGGGGAAGGGCTGTGATCACAGCCTTCCTCTATATGGAAGCTGTGATCGCTCCCCTTCCCCTGCTAGGGCAGCCCACACACAGTTAGAACACGCCCAGGGAACACAGTTAACTCTTAGAGCGCCCCCTGCAGGTTAACCCCTTCACTGCCAATGGCATTTACACAGTAATCAGTGCATTTTTATAGCACTGATCGCTGTATAAATGCCAATGGTCCCAAAAAAGTGTCAAAATGGTCCGATATGTCCGCTGCAATATCGCAGTACCGCTAAAAATCGCAGATCACCGCCATTACTAGTAAAAAATAAAAAAAAATAAAAACCCCAGAAATTAATTCTCATCATCCGTAAACGCGGCAACTTTTGCGCAAACCAATCAATAAACGCCGATTGGGATTTTTTTTTATCACAAATATGGGGAAGAATGAAAATCGGCCAAAACCGATGAAAAAAATGTTTTTTTATATTTTTTTTTTTGGATTTGTATTTTAGCAAAAAGTAAGAAATTTGTTTTTTTTTTGCAAAATTGTCGCTCTTCTTTTGTGTATAGCGGCGATCAGAAATGATGCAGAGGTGATCAAATACCACCAAAAGAAAACTCTATTTGTGGGAAAAAAAGGACGCAAATTTTGTTTGGGCACAACGTCGCACGACCGCGCAATTGTCAGTTAAAGCGATGTAGTGCCGAATCACAAAAAGTGCTCTGGTCCTAAAGTGTGAAATCCTTCCGGGGCTGAAGTGGTTAAGATGACCCTACTCCCTAGGATTCTTTATTTCTTCCGCTCCCTTCCAATTCGCATCAACTGCAATCGCAGATACTGAAGTTCATCTGGGGCCGGAAAGGCTACAAATGTCCTGTCAATGTCCTGTATAGGAGACGTAATCAGGGTGGCTTAGGACTCCTTCACCTCTTTAAATACTTTCAAGCCGCTCAACTTGCCCAATTCTCAGCCATTTTCGCCAGTGGGGATAAACCTGACTGGTTATTGATGGAGAGACAGGCAGTTCCTTTAAACACCATTGATTACCTGGTGGGGGCTCCCCACAAGATGAGGACCCCAATTCTCGTGCCCACCCTGTCCCACTCATTAGCCCTTTGCGACTCCATTCTCAAGCCCCCACATTTAATCTCAAATCTTCGCCCCCTCAATCACTTGTTCAACAATCCCTCTTTCCCACCACGCCAGGATATCCAGGCATTTCAATGGTGGACGAACAAAGGCCTATTCCGCATAGGACACTTCCTAACCTCCTTGGGCCCTATTACTTTAACTCACTGCACTAACAAATTAGCTATGCCATCCTCCCAAAAATTTCGCTTTCAGCAAATACAGCATTTCATAACCTCTTTGTGGCAGCTCAGAAACGATTTTTCTGGTTTTACTCTCTTTTAAAACTGGTGCTCAGAGCTTGTAGACCAGAGAGGAGGAATTTCCCTGATCTATGCATCACTGACGGAGAACCCTGATAAGCCTCCCTTTGCGAGTAAATGGGAAAAAGACTTAGATGTCAACTGGGAGGCAGATAAGCGGAACTCCCTGTTCCGGAGATCTTTCAAAGGGATAGTCAATACTGCTTTGCGGGAGGCCAATCTAAAGGTCATCATGCAATGGTATTTGGTACCAACTCGATTGGCTACCATGTATCCAAATTCCTCTGGTTTTTGTTTTAGAGGTGGCGGACTCCTGGGCTCCTTCATCCACACTTGGTGGGAATGCCCGCATATCTGGGGCTTCTGGAATAGAATATTCCATTTGATTCGAAGGGTCACGGAACGGGCTGTCCCCCAGAACCCAGAAACGGCTCTTCTTAACTTTAGGCCAGACGGTCTTTCTAAACCCCTCTTTAAACTCTCCCACTTCATTTTGCTGGGGTCAAAAATCACAATAGCCAGAGACTGGAAAAAAACTTCAGTATCCTTCTCCGCTGCTAAACAAAAAGTCTCCTGCATAATGACCCTGGAAAAGCTGGCCAACATCATTCTGGACTCATCATCTAAATTTGATGCAATATGGGATCCCTGGAAGAGATATCTAAAACTTCCTCCGTGAATCACCAATACTGATAATCTTCATGAGCTCCCTGGTGCTTCCTACTTCCTCTTTCCTTCTTCTCTCTATCCTTGCTGTTTTCTGGTTCTTTTGCTTTCCCTTGGCGCTTTCTTGCTTTTTGTATCACATTGGTTGTTAGGGGGGTGCCTGCTGTTTCCCAACGTAGCCCTACCCGTGGTCTGAGGCCGGGAGCAAATGTTGGCACCCCCACTTGGTTTTTAAGCTTTCAACTTTTCAACAGCTTGATCAGTCCTTTGCATGGTTGTAAATCGACCCACCTAGGCATACCGGGCCTTCAAATAATTTCTAATGGTATAACAGAGGTAATTCTCACCCCGCAGTTTTGAGGGTGCCCCCCCTTTTTTTTTTGTGTCGGGAGCAGTCGGAACCCTTCAGCCCACAGCTTGATCCCATTGGGGGTGGAATGGGGGGGGGGGTTCTTTTTTCTCTTACGTTCACTGACAGACGCAGCCCTTCATTAGACAAGTGGGGTTTATGCACATCTTACCAGGAGTTGACTAGGCAAATAGAAAAAAAGCAAGCTGAACCCTCTCAGGGGGCCGTCCTCACTCTAGCATATAACCCCCCTGCTCTCTATAGCATATCAGTTTTTTATGCCTAGTCTGGCAAGGAGTTAGACCTGGTTCCCTGCTGGGATCTGCGGTTCCCCAGTTTTTTCTTTTTTTTTTGCTTTTCTCAAGCTATGATGAAGACTGCTATCAAGCAGCCGGCTGGGGCATAGAGGATATCTTGAATCCTGAAACATTCTCCAGCACGGCCGACCGATGCGAGCTACCCTTAGCCTCGGCGGGGTCCGCCACATCGTACCCGTTCCGTGCGGGTGGCTAGTGGGTGACCCCCACTTGCGTCTGGTGACCGGGCTGTGCTCACGTCCGAGAGAGCGTTTTGGCAGCATCCCTCCCGGCGATGGGAGAAAAGTCTGCGTGCGGGTGGCTACCCGCTGCGCCCGTCGGAGTGGTGAGTGACTCCCCTCCTTCCCCCCCGGGGGTGCGGAAGGGGGAGGCTGGGCGACTGGCGGATTTTGGGGCTGTCCAGTGGAGGGTTTCAGGGACGCGTTATGGTCACTGTTTCCCCCCCCCCTCCCCCCGCGCCGCACCCCATGCTCGACTGCCTGCTTTTTTCCGCCGCCATTTTGCTGTAGCCGTGGCCATTTTGGGGGCTGTTTTGGCCTCTAGTGGCTGTGCGGCGGCCATTTTGTCATAGTCGCGGCCTGTACAGGCGTGTTTTGGCCTCTTGTGTCCGCCCGGCGGCCATGTTTGAGGTGTTGGCCTGGAAGTAAAACATGCATGCGATGCCGTTTTTATCTCTCTCCTCTCCTGATATCGATAAAGGCAGCGGGGCTAGTGACGGTCAGCATCCTTCTGGGACAGCGCTGGAGGGGCACAAAACATGTATAGCTGGTCCTCCTGGGGTGTCGGCGGCGGTGGGCCCAGTCCTCCTGGGCATTATCCCGGTCGTTCTGTGGGCGGTGGTGGGTCTCCTTAGGGGGGTGTCATTAAGAGCTCCGGTGGCATAATAGCGTTTGCGCCTGCAGGTTCTTCCCCGGAGGGAGCAGCAGGCGGCGCTGGGGCCTGTGGTCCCCCTGGATCAACTGACGCCCATTTTGGGTGGCTTTTTTTCCCGGTGGTGCCGTGCTGTGCAAAGAGGTGTCCAAAAAACGTCCACCCCCCCGTCTTCGGGGGAGGATTCTGAACCGGAGGGAGCCTCCGTGGTCATGGGGACCCCCGCGGTGCTCTCAGAGGGTGAGCTGGAGCCATCAGACGGTGAGGAAGACCAGGGGGCCTAGGTGGCGTGCTAAAAGGCGCAGGTGGCCTCCTGGATCACCGATCTCCGTGCGTCCTTGCGACTGGACCAGGCGGGGAGTCGCAGGAGGCATCATACGTCTGTGGGTCGTTAGACCATCACGGACCACCAGGGCATACCCTTATGATCGATTTTTGATCAGCCTGCCTATAAGGAATGGCAGCGTCCACAGAATTCCTTTCTTTGCCCAAATGTTTCGCTGTACGCTATCCCTTTGAGGATAGTTTTGTGATGAAGTGGGCATCCTCCGGTGGTTTGCCTGAATATGGCAACGACCATCCCTTTGGAGGGCTCTCCCTCTTTTAAGGATCCGGCCGATAGGCGGATGGAGGCGGTAGCGAAGGCACTGTTCTTGGTGGCGGGGATGGCCATTAGACCAGCTCTGGCATGAGCCATCTTGGCACAATCTCTTACCGAGTGTGCAACTGAGTTGCACAATGAGTTGAGCTGCGGGTGCTCGTCTTCACAGCTGATGGACCAGCTGCTACAGGGTCTTCGGTACCTGTGTGGCGCAGCTTTGGACCTGCTCCCATGTTGTCTAGATGTCTGTTTTTGCAGTAATTTTCAGACGGGTGCTGTGGTTATGCTGTTGGTCGGGGGACCACGCGTCTAAAGGGACCTTACGGACCTTACCTTTTAGGGTGGTCGGCCCTTTGGGGCACAATTGGAAGAAATCATTAAGGATTTCACCGGGGGGAAGAGTACGCGTACCTCCATGTTCCCATTTTTCTCCGGCACCAGCACTTCCTGCGCTTTGTGGTGGGAGATCTACGTTACCAATTTGTGGCACTTCCATGGGGCTCATGGTTTCAGCCTTCGAGGCGATACCTTACGCCCAGAGTCACAGAGTCTCGGCTCCTACAGCGAGTGATTCTGTCACGGTGGGACAAGTCTCCGCTGTCCCTGGACCAGCTGATCAGATTGGATCATCAGACCAGAGCATTGTTAGCCTGGTGGCTTCGGGCCCCGGCTCTAACGTTGGAGAAGTCCTTCCTCCCCCTGAATTGGTCGATAGTCATGACGGACGTCAACCTATCGGGCTGGGGGGTCCTAGGGCAGCTATCTGCTCAGGGCCGTTGGTCGGTGCAGGAATCCCGGCTTCCGATCAATGTGCTGGAGTTTAGGGCGATCAGGCCCTGCCTCTCCCACTGGACGGTAAGGCTGCCTCCCGGTTCGGGTGCAGTCGGACAACGCCACGGCGTATGTGAACCATCAGGGCAGAACGAGGAGCTCGGCAGCGGCTGTGGAAGCGGCTCTCATGCTGCGATGGGCAGAACTTCACGTGCCGGCAATTTCCGCCATTTACATTCCGGGCGTAGAGAATTGGCAGGCGGACTTTCTCAATCGCCAGACACTGGGTCAGGGGGAATGGTTCCTACATCGAGAGGTGTTCCGCCAGAGTTGCCACAAGTGGGGCACGCCAGATGTGAGCCTCATGGCGTCCAGGTTCAATCACAAGGTGCAGACCTTTGCGTGCAGAACAAGGGACCCGTTGGCGGCTGCCACGGACGCATTGGTAGCGCCTTGGGGTCGGTATCGGCTCTTGTACGCCTTCCCTCCCATCAAGCTTCTACCGCGGCTACTGCTCAGGATAGAAGCGGAAGGGATTGCAACAATCCTGGTAGCTCCGGATTGGCCTCGGCGCCCTTGGTACGCCGACGTGATGTGAATGGTGACAGATGTTCCCTGGCGTCTTCCGCTGCGAGACGATCTCCTGTCACAGGGACCCATCCTGCACCCTGCTTTACCCTCGCTGGCTTTGACGGCTTGGTTATTGAGTCCCAGGTGTTGAGGGATAGGGGTGTCGCTGACTCCGTGATCCCTACCATGCTTAAAGCGTGCATGTGTACTTCGCGCAAGATTTATCATCGCACCTGGAAGGCCTATATTGCCAGGTGTGAGGCGGGGGTTGGAACCATCGATCTTACGTTGTGTCCAGGGTCCTGGAATTTTTTGCAGCAGGGGCTGGATAACAAATTGGCATTGAGTACCCTCAATGGTCTGATTTTGGCTCTGGCGATTGTCTTTCAACGGCCTTTGGCGTCATATTCGTTGATACATACATTGGTACAGGGTTACGCCATGTGGCTCCTCAGATACGGTCACCTTTGGCACCGTGGGATTTGAATTTGGTACTTTCTGTACTGCAGAAACCACCATATGAGAAGATCAGGGATATTCCCTTATATTTGCTGTTGCAGAAAGTGGCTTCTTGGTGGCCATTACATCCGCTAGGCGGGTGTCAGAGTTGGCAGCGTTGTCCTGCAAGTCTCCCTACTTGGTCCTTCATAAGGACAAGGTGGTCTTGCGACCTTCCCCTTCGTTTCTACCGAGGGTGGTCTCTTCTTTTCACATTAAAGAAGATATTGTTCTTCCTTCATTATGTCCGCACCCGTCGCATCCCAAGGACTTTGAGTTACATTCTTTGGATGTCATGAGGACTTTGCGGGTGTACTTGGCGGCTACAGCTTCCTTTCGGAAGTCTGATGCATTGTTTGTGCTGATGGATGAGCCGCGCAAAGGATTGGCAGCCTCGTCGGCTACTGTTTCCCGTTGGGTCAGACAGACTGTGTCTCATAAGTATTCTGTTCGGGGCAAAGTTCCCCCTTTTCCAGTCACGGCTCATTCCACCAGGGCAGTTAGCACTTCCTGGGTTTTCAGACACCAGTCGTCGGTGTCACAGGTGTGCAAGGCGGCCACTTGGGCCTCGGTGCACACGTTTACTAAGTTTTACAAAGTGGATATTTCAGCATCCGCGGATGCTGCCTTTGGCCGCAAAGTTTTGCAGGTGGTGGTTTAGGCACGGCTGGCGCCTCCTGAGAGGACTCTGTTGGGTACAGTTGTTGTTGTTTACCCACCCCACTTGACTGACACAGCTTTGGGACATCCCCGCTTGTCTAATGAAGAGCTGCGTCTGTCAGTGAACGTAAGAGAAAAAGGGATTTTATTAAAACTTACCGTAAAATCCTTTTCTCTGAGATCACTGACAGACGCAGCACCCACCCCTCTGTGTTGCGTTTGTACGGCTTGTTACGAACTGATATGCTATACAGAGCAGGGGGGGTTATATGCTAGAGTGAGGACAGCCCCCTGGGAGGGGTCAGCTTGCTTTTTTTCTATTTTCCTAGTCGACTTCTGGTAGGATGTGCATAAACCCCACTTGTCTAGTGAAGGGCTGCGTCTGTCAGTGAACTCAGAGAAAAGTATTTTACGGTAAGTTTTAATAAAATCTCTTTTTTTTTCTCTTTCTCCCCAGACTTCCCAGCCTCTCGCTCCTGTCGGCAATGCTTTTATCTAGTCACACCCTCCAGACTGCGTTTTCTATCACCCTTTTTGGGATTGTTACATTCTCCTTGATTACCCGTCTGTGTTTTGGCCCTGCAAAGCCTATGTGTACGTAATTCTTTTTTTTTTTTTCTTTCTTTCTTTCTTTCTCTCTTCTAACGTGTGTTTGGATATTGTGAATTTTTTTAAAATTTTTTGCATAAAAATCCAATAAAAACCTTTGAACAGAAAAAAAAAAATGTGCACTCATCACACTACAACAGAAAAAATATTACAAACAGTGAAGCGCTATCAGTGCAAAGACCCCCATTCAATAAACTATAAACACTATCTAAAAAAATAGGTATATATATATATATATATATATATATATATGTGTGTGTGTGTGTGTTAAAATATGATAAATCAGTGAGTAGATCAAACCTCAATACATCTACAATGAATAATGAAGATGTGCAAAAAAAGTATAATGAATCATGTAAATCATTAAATAAATAATAGCATAGTCAATCCATATGTTACAGTGATATTAAATACATTTATTATAACGTGCAACAGTGGAAGAAAAAAATCTATATAAATAAAAAAGAAGTCCATAAATAAAGTGAGTCTCATAATACACCATTTGATTTTTGCGCAATCTCCTATTGCAATTAAGTTGATCTTCGGATGGAAGAGCAGGGAAGCTCCAGTTTCCACACTATGCACACCAGAATGCCCTTCACCCTACCTTATGGGTATCTGCTCACCTTAATTGTTGGACCCCCACTAATAAAAGGAGGCCAACTGCACTTTATTTCCATGTGTACAAATGTAAGTCCTCCCAGTCTTCCTATTTCCTTGTGGACAGTCAGTCTCCCAATGGGACAATAATCTGTAGGAAGCAGAAAGACATTGATAGCGCAGATCATTCTCATGATTTTTATTGAAAATGGTAAAAAAAACCCTCAAAATTCAGCAGATAATACAAAGCATGTCACATCCATATTCCAATATATAGTGTTTATAATTTATTGAATGGGGGCTTTGCACTGATAGCGTTTCACAGCTTGTAATATGTAAAGTTTGTCTCAATGACATCCAGGAAATTACCTTGAGCATATTCTGAGTGAAAGTATGATGTTTCTTTCAACAGTGTCACTATTTTCTTGGAAAAATTCTTCAAAGGAGTAAAAAAAAATGCCATCCAGAAAACAGGAATCGTTGCTCTTTGAATGGCCTGAGGTGTCACTGTGATAGAAAGAGGGGAAG
This sequence comes from Glandirana rugosa, assembly GCA_018402905.1. NCBI lineage: Eukaryota > Metazoa > Chordata > Amphibia > Anura > Ranidae > Glandirana > Glandirana rugosa. The sequence continues at coordinate 1,002,690 of BLSH010067664.1, read as the reverse complement.
GGATTTCAGCCATAAGAATAGAAAGAGCCATAAAAATGTAACTGAGGATGCGACTCCTCCCCTCACTATCTGAAAGAAAAATGTTTGGATGAAAACCAACTTTAAAGTATTGTGTGGGAGTCATTGGGGTAATAAATAAGTACTGAAGCTCAATTCTACCCACGACTTTTTTTTGTTTTGGATAGGTAAGTCTAGAACCTATATTTCTGTCTGTGTCTCCAGTAGGGAAATGTCCCCTCTAATATTGTCAATGGAGGAAGTTTACTTGTGGATAAACTTGGGAAGAGTAAGTTCTTCTGATATAATTGTACTGCTATCTGTAACCCATTGGGGAAGTTTTACCAGAAAATATTCCATTGAGGCCATGTTGTTTGGAAATGAATAAGACATTGAATGCAAAATGTAATCTTTGAAACAAAAAGAACTTGCCTAACCAGCAAAAAAATAGGGTTTGTGTCTTGTTTGTAGAAACTGCAAGGATAACAAGGCATTATGAGAAATTATTAAATCATAAAAACAGCTAAATCCATCTTCACAGCTGCAAACCATTATAACCTAACTGTGCCTTATGTACACAACATTCCTCAAACAATGGGAAGACGGGATTTCAACTATTTATCTGTGTATCGTTTATGCATCTAAATCATTAAGGCTGAAATTTTGTATCTGTGTTGGTAATTACAGCTGGAGCAATCTCGACATTCTCGGCTTTTGTTACCTGCGTGTTATGAATTAGTCTCAAGCAACTGGAAATGCCAAACTATCTCACAAATATTTCCAGCCTAGCCCTTATCCTTTTCACTGGTGGAGCTAATTTAAATATATTGGTACCCCATAAACATGAATCAAACTGAGACAGAAATGCAGTAAAAAGCACACCTGTAATGGTAAAAATGGTACAGATCAGTAAACGTAGTCAAAACATAAGCCAGGGATTGGAAGCCAAAGTGGGTAGTCAGACAAGTCATTTATCAGGAAACCAGAGATCAGCGCAGGAAGCAGAAGAACAGGATCAGTAATCAGAAGGGAAGTCAGCCAGGCAAAGTCTTTCACAGAAACACAGCAAAGAAACTCCAGATATGTTGACCAGGCGAAGGCAGGAAAGGAATGAACAAGGCAGTTTAAATAGCCAGAAGGGGCTGGCTGTAGGCAGGACTGATGAGCAGATAATAATAACCAGGTGAGCCACAGAGGAATCAATGAGTGCTGACAAGTATCCGACAGCAGCCTGAGCACAGAGAAGAGAGCTGCTAAGAGCCCAACCCTGGCACCATGTTTTTATTCCTGGGGGCTATTGTGCTGGTTTGTAAGAGTTCAGTAGTAGGCCAGTCAATGCAAAGGACTAGTCTGTGGGACAGCAAGTCTGAATATCTGAAAACCATGCAACAGTAGTTAGTAGTTAAAGTGTGACTTGAGCCTCTTTCACACAGGCATTCTGTAAATCAGCTTTTCCTCTATCTATTTACAGATGAAAAATGGGCACCAATGTATTTCTATGGACAAACAGATATAAGCGGATGATCATCAGTTGACATCCACCTCTGTTAACATTCATTTTTTGTAAAGGAAGAAAGCCCTAAAAGGCAAACGTTTTTTTTCAGTTTTGGATACAGTGGAGATGGAATAGAACACCTATCAGTTTTTATTGCTGTCTGTTCCCCTATTAGGGAGTCACCCTCTCTATTTGCTCTGCTTACCATTATCATGGAAACACAACATTCCACATTTTGGGTTGACATTAGTAAAGTAATAGAGGGGAAATCTTCTGATGGGAACGCTAGTTCTGGTGACACCCAGGGATTCCCTCACTTTGGAGGGATTACCTCTCCCTTCTTGTTTTGGCTATGGGACAGGCAGTGAAGGGAAATCTCCCTTATAGGACAAAAACACTCACAGGGGTTATAACCCTCCCTAACTGTAACCAATATGAAAAAAAAAAGATTTGCCTTTAGTTACACTTTAATCACTTGTCACAGCAATGACCATAAGGCAGCATTAGAGGAAGTCATGATCAAAGTAAAAAAATTATCAGAAGGAAATGGTTCCAGGGCTGGTGCAAGGATTTTTGACACCCTAGGCGAAACCTCATTTTGCCGCCCCCCCCTTTGGCTCCACCCTTACTCCACCCCCCCATTGCCCTGTCCATGTATACGATGGAGGTGGCGGAGGTGGAGATTTTTGCAGCCCCTCTCTATCTATTTCTTTAGCTGTGGTCCACAGGCCCGCACCTGTGCCTCTGGACCCAGCCTAAAGACAAATAATGGCGGCACCGGCCTGCTTCCTCATGCCAGCCGTAGTCTTCAGGTATATGGACAGGCTATGGTAGTATATGGACAGCCTGGGGTAGTATATGGACAGGCTGGGGTAGTAAATGGGCAGGCTTGGGTAGTATATGGACAGGCTATGGTAGTATATAGACAGGCTGGGGTAGTATATGGACAGGATGGGGTAGTATATGGACAGGTTGGGGTAGTATATAGACAGGCTGGGGTAGTATATGGACAGGCTCGAGGAGTATATGGACAGGCTGGGGTAGTATATAGACAGGCTGGGGTAGTATATGGACAGGCTGGGGTAGTATATGGACAGGATGGGGTAGTATATAGACAGGCTGGGGTATTATATGGACAGGCTGGGGTAGTATATGGACAGGCTGTGGTAGTATGTAGACAGGCTGGAGTAGTATATGGACAGGCTGGGGTAGTATATGGACAGGCTAACTGTATGACAAGCAGACAGATACACCGCAGCTCCCGCACCTCTGTTCCCCACTGTATCCCCCAATCCCCCCCCCCCACACACACATCAGTTCCTCTGTCTCCACGCCCTCGACGCCACATAGACAGACGAACAGTATGTCAATCGGACAGGTATATGATGGGGTCGGACAGGTATATGATGAGGTCGGACAGATGTATGATGGTGTCGGACAGGTATATGATGGGGTCGGACAGGTATATTATGGGGTCGGACAGATATATGATGGGGTAGGACAGGTATATGATGGGGTCGGACAGGTATATGATGGGGTCGGACAGATATATGATGGGGTCGGACAGGTATATGAGGAGCTCGGACAGGTATATGATGGGGTCGGACAGATATATGATGGGGTTGGACAGGTATATGATGGGGTAGGACAGGTATATGATGGGGTCGGACAGATATATGATGGTATCGGACA
>BLSH010067664.1:968422-978611 GCA_018402905.1 Glandirana rugosa | reverse complement strand
GGAGGGGAGCACAGAGTGGAATCACTGGATCACTTTGCAAGTCTTGAAGCATTATCACCAAAGTCACTGAACACAATCTTTTCAATATTTGGAACTTTCCAAGAGACTATTACTGTTTTGTTATCTATGGACATTATTACACTATGATCTGAGTATGAATTACCAACTATAACAAAATAGCACAAAGTTTACTTACATTGTCACTTTACTCATTTGATACTTTTGTATGATAACTGAAGGTTTTTATTTTGGGTCCTGCTTTACACGAATACTATAACTTATTATTTGAAAAATAAGACACCTATTTATACGCACAGCACAACGTTTACATACACTGTCACTATATGCACTTTATTCGTTTTCATTTATGCTTTTAGAACCAGGGTGTCGTGTGCAATAGGGTTGAGTCTGAATAGGACTATCGCCCCAGGGTTAGCGCCATCTCCTGGCATACTGTTTTTATATATTTATTTTTCCTTTGGAAAAGCAGGAGGGCAGCTTCCCCCAGAGTAACACTCACATCCACTGTAGCGCGGGATCCCTCTTTCTCTATACATTTTGTTCTTTTGCACAGTGCCTGACTCTATTGGAGATCATCTTTCAACCAGCATACCAGGGCGGGATACCTCTTTGCTTCAGAGTATTGATCTAAGGCGCATTACTATTATTCATCTGGTGAGTGCATAGATTGGTGGAGGTGCACAAGTGTGACAAATCTTTTCCAAGCACATTGGGTGTTGTTTATTTCATGCTGAATTTTCTCCAGTTTCTGGTGAGTGGTTAGCTATATCACACACATTGCTGGAATCACTTTGGTTCACACTGCAGATTAGTTGAAGTCCAGTCACAGATTTACATGTTGGGACCCTATTTTTTTGACTGTTATTTATTAATCACAGGAAGCGCTGCACACCTTTTTTGTTATTTTATGATTATTTGAAAGCTGTATGTTCACCTTTTGTGTGCCCACCGCTAAAGGATTACGCAGCGCCCACTTTTTTCTTTTTGCTTTTGGATCCACATTTCAAATGGAAAAAGAAAAAACGCAACCGCAGGGATACCAAATGAGAAAAAAACTCCCAACCAATGGCAAAATCAATTCTGCCAAAATCAGTCCACTCCCTACTATCTCCACTAGCTGTGCCTACATTTTGAAATTTTCCTCTTGGCCTTTGTAATAACCCTTGCTTTTTTTCTTTTGCACTGAAATGCCCTTTATAATGCGGTGTAATACTATGTAGATTGCTCTATGTATAACAGAGCATGAAGGTAATGTAAACAGAATATCCATTAGCTCCAAGTGATTATCACAAGAGAGAGCTGCTTATTTAGCACTTAACTTTTCCAACTTCTGCATTGCTGCAATAGAGTCAGAGTGAGGGTTCAGAAGGTGGGAACCACATTAAGGTATTCAGTTTTCCTTTATGTATCCTAATGATTTGCACTCTGTTATATGTTAAAAACGTTTACATTGCTGCAGTGAGACGTGGATGTATACATTCCGGGCATTGCAAAATATATTCACCGGTACAGCTTCTTATGAGAAGATGCATTTCACTGAGAACCTTGTTCACTTCTGCTTGGGTTTGTGAAAGGAGTGTGCGGTGAATCACAGCTGACTTGCATTTTATCTCTTATCACAAAGTAATAGTTACAGGAAATATCTCATTTTATTACCAGAATTAATTATCAGTACATTGAGGTTATCATCCCCCAACTGTGCAACAACATTATTTACTGTACATGTGTCAGTGCTGAACAATGAATTAGCAATAGCAAGTTATTGAGATAAATTGAGAAGACTCCATGTTTGTATCTAAATAGCCACATAATGTAACCCCACTGAAACCCAACTCCACATTGTCACCCTAAAGCCTCCTCCCTCTGCCTTTTCTCATTTTGCACCCATACTTTTCTTTTGTGAGTTTCGGGGCCAGTCACTTGACAAAAAGGGATTGATTCATAAAGAATTCACTTGAGGAATGTCACAAGCATTCACACAGCCATCACAAATTATCCCTGTATTTTGTCTATTATTATCTAATAAGTTTATTTCTATTTATGATGGTCAGCTACATCTAGTGGCCATGATGCATGTTTTTTTCTATGTGTAGTGTTACCATCTTAGGAGCCACAGAGTTTTGGGTCCCCTTATAGTCTGCACAGCCAGGCAATGCACATTTTTCCAACTTGCATCCAGACACAAGGATCAGTCCATGTGCATTGTTTTTAGGATTTATTAGGTATTTCAACTTGGATAGGATAAAAGGGGTCATGGGATGCCCAGCTTGACTCAAAGAACAACAAAATGAGAACAACAGATACTTGACTGTGTTCCCTCCCAAACAGCAACAATTTTTAACAAAGTAATCCCCTCCTAGGAGTTTAGGGTCCCCTGAGTGGATTTGAGCTCTCGGTCACTTTAATGAAAAAATACCAGCTCACCTGACTACGGTATCTGATCAAAAGACAAGGGATTGGGTAAGCAATAAACAGTCTCTGAATATTTGCCAAGAACTTGCATCTAGCAAACTTCTCCCTTATAGGCCCTGGAGGTGTAGAGGTACTCACACTGTCCTTGTCCTGCAGCTATGGCTACAATATCCATCTTACCCCCGACTGCCCCTTGCTGGCCATGCTGCACAATATTTAAGGGCCTGTCTGACTGCCCTGCCAAGCCTCCAGCCCGGGGATTGTTCAGACTCCCATAAATGTTCAAATTCCTGCCCCTATACCCCCACCCACTAACTTCTAGAGGCCTGGTCTGTAGAGCCTTCCAGCCTGACCTGAATCTGAACCTTGACCCAATAAACAGACTCATGCAACTACCATGAGTCAAGCAAATTTTCCTACACCTATTCTAGCATTAGAGGGTGCTACATGTGTTTCAGGAAAAATAACTCATTATGGTAACTAAATAGAGCTGACGACCAAAGGAAATAAACATATTAGAAAAATGATGGGGATAATTTGTGACTGGCTGTGTGTGAATTTGTGTGTGGCTGTGACAATGTGAGAATTGTCCAGAAATTTTTATTAAATAGACCCCAAAGGTTTCTCTTTCCCTTCCTGTTACTCTGGCAGTGGTGTATCCTTAATATTGCAAGCAATTGTGCCAGGTAATGGGTGGCGCCACTCTCTGCACTATGCTTATGTAAGTTCAGGGTGGCTTGATTACGTATCTCCAGGAGGCAGGACCTTGACACTCTGGGCTCACAGGAAGTGGGTCAAATGATGCTGGGCTCCTTTCAGTCATAAAGGGGATCTACAGTATGTTCGAGCTTGGAGTGGTGAATCTGCTGGGGACAGCGCCGGAGAGGAGGTAAGAATTCCAACCAGAGCTGCTTTTATAACTCTATTAACTGCTGGGTAACTTTTTTTTATTTTTATTAAAATTTCGCTTAGCCTATAAAGCTCAAAACTAGTAAAACCATTTTCATTTGTTTTGATAGAGCATGAATGGTTTAGAGCCTCTATCAGGCTTATATTGCCATTCATGTTTGGGGAGATTTTCCATCACTTGCTGTCAGGAAAGGAAGTGATGGGAAATCTCTCCAACAAAGTAATTGACAAAAAGCAAAAACATTTTTAGTAGAGCAGTCTGTACCTTTCTGTCTTGGTGATGTCTGCACCTCTCCATTTCTTGTACAGGTGTTAAAAGGGATTGTAAATGAGGGACAATATCCCCAGTGGGGTCAAAGATAGACATACTGTATATAAACCTGTCATTATTGAATATTACCCATAGTGACCTGTGTGTAATTGCCACATCCCATATCATTTACGAAAAGAGCAACCTCAAACAAGAAGGGATTTTTAAGGCAATTGAGTAGACTGAAAATAGTATAATTTTTCTTAAAAATATCATCAATTTTATTCATACAAAAAAATGTTTTTTTTTTAAAAAGAGAAAGACAGAGTACAAAATTCCATAAAAAGGATCTTTTACAGTTACATGCAACATCAAAATACTTCAGTAGACCAAATGAATCAATGTATACATTCAGGTTGGAAAATGGTATTACCCTTGGATGGCAAGACCATCAATGACTGTAGATGATATCAGTCCACAGGGACATTCAACGCATTTCGAAAAGGTTAAATTACATCTCCATCAGGGATATTATACCATATTCTGTGAACATAAGATTCATTTTTAGTAACAATTCCAGCACAAAAGCAGATCATGTCATAAGTCCACCCAAAAACCAAACTCATACTGCCAAGCATCCAAAGCCCGGGAACCCTCCAACCTGGTGGGGCACATGAACCCCCTCTGTGGTGTAATACGTGCCTTGCACGCTCTACTGGAGCCGCTGGGGCAAGTTCCCAATGATCGGGGTCCATAGCTTAAACCTGTCATTAAGGCCTCATACACACGGATGTTTTTTACCGCCGTGTTTTTTAGCGTTTTTTTGCAGCTCTCCATGTTATTCAATGGCCCCATACAAACGCTGACATTTTTGAGCTGTAAATGGCGTCTGCGCTGTAGCGACGTTAACCGGCGTTTTTAGCGTCTGCATTTTCTGGATAAAAAATAGCAGAGAAATGTTCTTTTCAACAAAACACCTATTGACGCCGATGCTCACTGACGCTTACTAACGTGCATTAACGCCAATGCAAAACACCAACAAAATCACGTTTTTGACTCCAATTTTTGCCTGATGTAGGTCCCAACGTTTTGCTATTACGCCCCTGTGTATGAGGCCTTATTTGAACTTTTCCCCACTGTCTAAAGCTATAAAAAATGGCTGCAGTTATGGCTTTAATTGTGCCTGATGGAATCAAAGGACGTCTAAAATATAAAGGCTGATATATCAAAATGTATGCAAGATAATATAACCATACACGACTTTACACGTTATGGTTAAAAAGGACTAAGAGAACCAAAAAGCCCTCCAACTGAATACGTTTTTAGCACAGTAACACCTTCCTAGAATAGAAGGAGTTCATATGTCTCAATCCATTGAGAATAGAAAGAATTCACATATCCAAAAATAAGAGAATTATATCCCATTTTAGGATAGTGAGTAGAGCCCTTATGATCCAACAGCCAAATGCATGTCCAGAACCACAGGCTTATAGTACACATACCATATGCTCTAATATTAAAGGGCCATTTATTCCAAACTACAAACAACTGTTTCAGGCTTTTTGTCCATCGTCAGTGCAGTGTATGGAAACCAATGGGTTTATTGCCAAATAGACTGTTTATTTTGCAAGGGAATTTGCATTTTGCAAGGTAATTTTTCCTTGCACATGACTGGATGTATTTTGCTAAGTGAAATTTCATCAGATTCACTAAGCTATGGAGAAAATGTCCTTGTTAGTGAACAGCTTATCTGCCTTTAGTAAATCAACCACCATTGATTCTTGGAAGCGGTTTTGTTCCCTGTTCCCTGCTTCCCACCACGGTACATTTACTGGCTGGGTTAGGGACGCACAGTGCTCCACTCCCGCGACCACCGGACACAGCGGATTGCAGCTCCTGATGTGATCACGTGATCACAATGTCAACAATTCCTATGTGATTCCTATAGTGATGCTACGATTGGCCCACAGCTATCATATAGCACCGGTGATAGCTTGTTCAACAGAAGCCAATCGTGAGAAACGACTATTTTTGGGCGATTTTTGGCCTGTGTGTGCCCAGCTTATAAAAAGTATATAAATACCTTTATCTTCAAAATTCATGAAGTCATCAATGGATCCAAAGTTCTGCTCCAAAGATAACAAGGATACCTCTTTGGGTTTCAGAAGAGTCTTCATAGCACAACCAATGTTAGCAAAAATCCATGTTATTTTACTGGCCTTCACTTCCTCAGCTTATTTCAATCCTACAGGCAAATTAACAGAATTAAAAAATGAGTTGAGACAATATTAATAGCCAGACAGCAAGAACAACGAAGGAGGAACATTGTGGGGTCAGTTTACCATGGCACACATATATGTTTATAGAGGGTTTATTCAGACTGTCAAAACACTGTGATCAATGCGGACTTTAATAAAGAGTTTACATGAAACCCTGTCTACATTAAAGCACATTTATACCATCACCTTTGCAAGAAGCGCTGGGTAAAAGATCAGCTCATTTAGCCACAAGTCACACTATAAAATGTCGTCCATTCATCTGATACAATAAAAAATGATATATATGGTGCAGTCTGTCACAAGCATATTAGCACTGACAGAGAGCTTTTTTTTTTTTTTTTTTTTGAGCTCCCTTGTCACATAGTCTACACACAATCAGAAAATCATAGGAGAAATACAGCTTTGGAAGCGATCGTGCGATAATCTGATTAGTATGCAGCTTTCGAGAGCCGGTCACTTCCGATATCCAATTGGACAAGCACGAAATGTTTTACTCGTACAATACCAGATTGTATGATTAGAGTTTAAACCGTACAGTTGTCGTTGGAAAATTAAATACAAATACACTACAACACATTACGTCACATCCGATTTTTTATTCTGTTATAGGAGAATTTTCATAACTTTAGTAAACTTTTCATTTTTGATAGGAGACTAGCATGCAAATAAAAAGGAACGGTCATTCCTCCGATAATCTCATTGGGTGTACCAGGCATTATTATCTTTTGATTCTGCCAGTAGATACATTATTGTTTCACTTCCTGTAATAGAGTGGCAGGGCTGTACATTCTGCAGTGAAATCAATAAAGCATTCAAATCCTGTGGACCGGGTAGTCTTAGATTTTTGCTTTTAGGATGGACAAATAAAGCCTTGATCCAACTAAACTTTTTTGAGCAGTTACAGCAGCATTTTTATTCTGCTGAAAAAATTAGTTTTCAAATCATATGAATAAGGCCTTGTGCACACTAGACACAGTGTTAAAGATGTGCCTAAATCTGCGTTTTATAAACGCATTTAGGTGCATCAAACGATTAGGCATTCATTCATTCCATTGGCCAGATTCAGGTCAGATTCTAGATGCGCCTAGCGCTTAAACACCAACATTAATATACCCAAAATCAACCAATAACAGGAAGCCCAAAATCTTCTTAGTGGTGAAAATATCCTGGATCCTGGAAATCAGCAAATACCAACTTAAAGTGTATGTAAAGTTTTCTGTTTCTGGGTTGGTTTACCTTATTTTCATCTGGTGAGCTGGCAGGTAACACACTTCCTGCCTTGGGGTGGCTCCTCTTTCTATGAAGGAGAATAATAAATACCCTTGGACAGCACAGCAGCATTATCTGGAGAGGGTGACTAACTCCAGGTAACATTTTTTAAGCACTTACATAAACAGTTTTCTTTTTTTTGGTTTAAAGGTTTTACATAAATGGATAAAATCGACCATGGTTAGCACCCCTTTCAGTGTTAAATGGCTTGTCTCAACCATCTAGCTGGCACTTTTGCAACACAGTTTGGTCTGTTAAAGGAATTAAAAAATACAACAGATTAACTAAATTAACCACTTCAGCTCCGGAAAGATTTACCCCCTTAAAGTGGTTGTCAACCTGTCACAACCTCTTTAACCTACGGGTAAGCCTATAAAAAGGCTTACCTGTAGGTGCCTTGCATATCTCCCAAACCTGCGTGGTTCAGGAGATATACAGTGTACGAGATGTGCTGATGTCATTTTGGCACATGCGCAGTGAAGAAACGGCCTCCATGCCATTTCTTCACTGAGATTGTGCCGTGACTGGTGTCATTTCACTCTGGCCAGTCACAGCGCTGAATTCGAGGCCCCCCGAAGGAAGAGGGGCTGAAGATGGATGCTGCCTGCACAGGGGACAGCGCTGGACATCGCAGGTTTTGTTTGCAGGTAAGTGACACATAATGGGCTACTATGAGATGCATAGTAGCCCATTATGCTTCTACTTTGCAGGGGATTATAGAGGAACTAAACCCCATCAGGGTTTACTTTCTCTTTAATGACCAGGCCATTTTTTGCGATACGGCACAGTGTCACTTTAACTCACAATTGCGCGTCGTGCGACGTTTTACGCAAACAAAATTGATGTCCTTTTTTTCTCCACAAATAGAGCTTCCTTTTGGTGGTATTTGATCACCTCTGTGTTTTTTATTTTTTGCGCTATAAACAAAAAAAACAATATTTTTTACTTTTTGCTATAATCATAACCAAAAAAAAAATGTAAAAAAACTAATTTCTTCATCAGTTTAGGCCAATATGTATTCTCCTACATATTTTTGGTAAAAAAAATAAAAATCGCAATAAGCGTATATTCATTGGTTTGCGCAAAAGTTATTGCGTCTACAAAATAGGGGATAGATTTATTTTTTTTATTATTATTTTATTTTTTTTTACCTGTAATGGTGGTGATCTATGATTTTTATTGAGACTGCGACATTGCGGCGGACAGATCGGACACTTTTGACATTTTTTGGGACCAGTGACATTTATACAGCGATCTGTGCTATAAAAATGCACTGATTACTGTATAAATGACACTGTCAGGGAAGGGGTTAACACAAGTGGTGATCAAATAGTTAAATGTGTTCCTTGGGAGGTGTTTGTAACATGTGCGCGGGGAATGTACTTACTGGGAACAGACGATCTCTCTCTACTCCTCTGACAGAACGGGGATCTGTTTGTTTACATTGACAGATCCCCTTTCTGGCTCTCTGAGAAGCGATCGCGGGTGGCCAGCGGACATCGCGGCCGCTGGCCACGCACATCGGCTCTGGCGTTGCACCCCCTAGATATCTTAAGTGAACTGCCGTATAGGTACGGTGATTTGCGGGATTGTGGCAACCTGCCGCCGTATATCGGCGGTGGCTGGTAGGCAAGCAGTTAAGGGGAGATTTTGCCTGTAGTATTACGTCATCATTACCTAACACCAAACATTGATGTATTATAATTAATTAAAAAAATGTGAATATTTTAATTTTCATTTAATTTCATTTTAATCTTCCATCAGCTCATCCCCCACATGTATTACCTTTTGTACCACTTGCCCCACCCTATTAGATTGTAAGCGCTGATAAGCAGGGTTCTCCTAATCCTCTTATATTGTATTGTATTTTATTGCAACTGTACTGTTTCCCTTTACATTGTAAAGTGATGAACGTGCTGCACAAACTGTTGGTGTTACATAAATCCTGAATAATAATAAATTACCAGATTTTAAATTTGGCACCCCTGGGTTCAATATATTTGTCACTAAATGTTTTGGTTTTCCCAGGTATTATACCCTAAAATACGCATTAATCTTCTACTAATTCTTAGGCCCCTTGCGCATGGGTCTGCCATCTGCAATACATCCCTCCTGGCCTTTTAGTTCACCTAGGTGGGACGGGTGCAACATCCAGCCCACCTGTGAGCAGACTTTGAAAGGCTGCCTGCAGTGGGGCTGGATGATGCACCTGTCTCTCCTGGGTGAACTGAATTGCCTGGGGTACACATAGGCGTGCGCACATAGGCTGGCAGGTGTGCCTGGGTAAACCCTAATCACCCTGTACTGTGCAGATTCCCCCTGTTGCCTGGCTGCAGAGAAAGGGACTGGGGAATCTCTGTCCTCACTCTCTTTCTCTGTCTCGAACGTTAGACATCAGGGGTCTGTTAGACCCCTGATATTTCACCAAAGCCCCCCAGCAGGGCTCCTAAAAAAATGGAAAAAAATAAAATAAAATATAATATTGTAAAAAATAATAAAAAAACAAAATTCTAAAAATAAAGTTTTTTTTGTGGTGCACACCCTAATGCAATAGGCTGCGCACATCTATGGAGGTACACACTGTAGCGGGACAGTCACATGTACAAGGCACCTTATACACTGTGTGCAGAATTATTAGGCAAATGAGTATTTTGACCACATCATCCTCTTTATGCATGTTGTCTTACTCCAAGCTGTATAGGCTCGAAAGCCTACTACCTTCTGTTGTACGTATTTCTCCTACTACACCAGTTTTATGAGTAAACGGATTATTAAGACGTGTGTCACATATTCCACGGAACATGTACACTGACAGGGCGATGTCACACATGGAGGTATCTACACGCGTCGGATAACGTAATCCCACACGTGGTGTTTTTTTTGAAATAAAAATCTTAAAACAAAAAAATAATAAAAAATGTTATAATATAAAATAAAATAAAAAAAGGTAAAAAAATCCTCGGGACGACCCCCCGAAACCACTTTATAGTCCCCAGATTGTCTGGGGACTACAGATTGCAAGCTCTGTCTCTTTCTCTCACTCCTGTCT
>BLSH010067664.1:936452-964066 GCA_018402905.1 Glandirana rugosa | reverse complement strand
TCGGTTAGAGGCAAGTTTGCAAAACATGAACTAAACTTGCCAAAATTAAACCCCAATCAATGGGAGCCAAACGCTAAAATAAACAGTAATGGCCAATCCATTTTCTAGGCTAATAGGCAAGGCATTGTGAAACAAATGGTATGGGGTGGGGCGGGGGGGTGCTGTGAGGCTGTGCACTGGCCTGGAGAACTTGCATCAAGGCAAAAGAAAAAAAAGAAAAAAATGTAAAAATTCAGTTTGGTGGGAAGAAACATATTTTTATAAAGCTTTAAAGTGGATGTAAATCCCATTCATTAAATATTACCTGGGCACATATATCTGTAGTGTTTACTTATCTCTCTCCAAAGCCCTAAGTGCAATGTCTTTCTTCTGCTCCATTCCTCTGTTATTAGCATGATAACTTCTGACAAGCTCTTGGACACAGGAGATGAAAGCAGCTTGAAATTTGTGCCAGGGAGGGAACTTAGAGACAGATAAGCAGAGAGCTTGTCTATTCACAGCACAGCTCTGCAAGTTTCTTAGTTCCTCTGCCGATGTGGGGTCAGGGCCAGATTAAGAGCATCATGGGCCTGGTGCTAAGGATTTTGGTGGGCCATTCATGCTCCCAACATTGTGGGAACAGTTTGGGGATGGCCCCTTCCTGTTCCAACATGACTGCGCACCAATGCACAAAGCAAGGTCCATAAAGACATGGATGAACGGGTTTGGGGTGGAGGAACTTAACTGGCCTGCACAGAGTCCTGACCTCAACTCAATAGAACACCTTTTGGCTGAATGAGAGCGGAGACTGTGAGCCAGTCCTTCTCATCCACATCAGTGCCTGATGTGACCTCACAAATGTGCTTCTGGAAGAATGGTCAAACATTCCCATAGACACACTCATAAACCTTGTGGACAGCCTTCCCAGAAGAGTTGAAGCTGTTATAGCTGCAAAGGATGGGGCAACTCAATATTGAACCCTACGGACTAAGACTGGGATGCCAAGTTCATGTGCGTGTAAAGGCAAGCAACCCAATACTTTTGCCTAGCTAGTGTATCTGCCAAGATTTGCAATGGTGGTGGAAGCCTCCTACACATAAATACTACATTTAGACATAATTTAGGTAAGGCCCTGAGTCAGGAGTTACGTTTAACAACATAGAAAGAATAAGCAACATCTCTACATGAAATTACACGTTTGGGATTCAAACTCAGGACCTGAGCAATGGTAGGCAGAATTTCTATCATGTGAGGCACAGGGCTGCTGCATGTGGAGTCCTCCTACACATAAATACACAGATACTGCTTTTCTTGGAATATATAGGAATTACATTAGTCAGGAGTTTCTCTTCTTGAGTTATACTGTGATATTTGGTGTTTCTTGCTGTGTGAGTGTAGAATAGTAATGTTATCCTCAGATTTTTAGGACTGACATTTTTATTTCTGTTGTTGGTACACATATCACATTTTGTGGGCTCAAATTAAAGTGGTTGTCAACTCTGGACAACCACTTTAACCTATAGGTAAGCCTATAATAAGGCTTACCTGAAGGTTCCCTGCATATCTCCTAAACCTGCACGGTTTAAGAGATATACAATTTACTTGCATGTGCTGACATCATCGACACATGTGCAGTGAAGAAACGGCCTCCGTGCCATTTCTTGACTCAGATTGTGCCGCGATTGGCGACTCCTGTGCGCATGCATGGGAATGACGTCACGTGGCTCCGGCCTGTCACAGAGCCGAAGATCGCGGCCCTGGAAGGAAGAGTGGCGAAGATGGTCGAGGCCTGGAGCAGGGACATTGCGAGCTTCCAATGCAGATAAGTGACACATAATAGACTAGAATGCGATGCATAGTAGCCTATTATGCTTTTAAATTGCAGGGTAACAAAGAGTAACAAAGAGGAAGTAAAACCCATCAGGGCTTACTTCCTCTTTAAGATCATTTGGAAAGAATAAAAAATAAAACAAATAGGATTCATTTTAAATTTCCATAAGCAATGGTATTGTTTTTGATTTATAAAGACACGTGTGTGAGTTTGGGGAAATATTTTTGTGAGATAGATATCAACAAGTGAAAGTGACAGAGAAAAAAAAATATTTTACCAAAAATGAAAAGATTACACATTCTGCCATTCTTAAAAACAAAATAGATTATCAAAATTGCAACATTATTGCCAGGACAATTTCTTGAGAGAAAGATACATTTCATCTCAACATGAAAAGGATTGGGGAAGTTACAATTGTATTGGAATGAATGGCTGAAAGTTGCATTGGGCTGCATTGCTCCAACTTTTACTCCCAAAAAACTCTCACAGCTCTCATTTTGGTATTTACTATAGCACCCCTGTAATTACTCCATGGATGGTTGTGCTCAGCTGTGCTCTGCACCTAGGAGTAAAGAGACAGGGAATGTATCTCTTCTCAGACTTTTTAACATATTTCAGTGTAGAAATACCCTTTTCACAGTTTTCCACACATTTTAGTACAATTTAGGTGATTATCTCATGCTGTAAACATTATTTCCATGTGCACATCTCCAGGTCTTAACTGGAGTAAGGATTTGGGCGCTATCTGTTGCCTGGGCACTATAGTGAATACCGTTTTGGTGCTATTTAGTGCCATTTGCCGTTTTTGGCGTTAAATAGAGCTCAGTACCGCTAATGTGCCCCTGAGCACTATAGAAAATAAACCCCACAGAGTAATTGTTTTCTCTCTGTACTTATGGCGAGTGTGCATCCTTATTCCTAAAGGTAAATATATATATACATATGTACAAAGCTTGCTAATATAGTAATGGAGGAATGCACTTAAAATTTGCTGGAAGATGTTCAGATGTCATGATTTTTTTATCTTTACTATGATGATCATTCTTACTGCTGTCACCCTTTCAGCTAGAAGATGTTTGCACAAAACACATCATTTACTTTGCAGTGTGGGAAAGTAACAATCAGCATTTATGGCTCACCATCATGTACTGTAGAATGCTCTTGCTCACAGAACACATAGATCTGTTGATTGCATGAGAAGTAGACTGGGCGCCGCTTTGGTTGTGCCGGCCATTCTACTCCACATGCACTGCCGAGATACAGGAGGTGGAGCTAGTGTAATTGGCAGATGGTACCCTTGACCATTCAGAGTGTGTGGATCCTTCTTCATCTCCCTCCACCAGCAAAAAACTAGCATGAGTGCCCATCAAGTGAGACTATCACTGTAGGGTGGGAGTTAGGAGGAAATTAGTATTTTGTGAAAGCTGTGGGGAAGGAACAAGATTCAGCCTCTATGTTGTGCTACACTACACTGTGTGGAGCTGCCGTCTGTGATTTACATAACAATAGCGCATGCCGCCCCCCCCCACAATTTACATAACAATAGCGCCTGCCGGCTGCCCGTGGCTTACATAACAATAGCGCAGGCGGTTGCCCTTGATTTACATAACATTAGCGCCTGCCAGCCGCCCGCGATTTACATAACAATAGCGCCTGCCGGTCGTCCTCGATTTACATAACAATGGTGTACACACACAGAGCTAAAAAACATTAATGACTCACTGGCATGGGCCTATCTTGAGGTAGGGGCCTGGAGCTACAGCTCCAATAGCCCCTATGTTAATCCCGCCCTGTGTGGGGTGTGTGCCTTTCCTCCAATCAGCTCACACACAGTGTATGCCCAGACTCCCCTCCCACTGCTGAAACAGGAAGAAAAATGTTTAACACAATGTGCACTTTCTAAAGAGTCTAGAAAGCTGAAGACTGCAGATATGTAAAACTTATGTAGTGAGATTTGTTTCATCTCTGTGTATCATCTGAGGCTGTTCACTTCACTGGGTATATGTGAGGGTTTACATCCACTTTAAGTGAAACAATTCAAATTCGAAATTCCTTTAAATAACATGCCTATTGAATGCCCTTATTCTACCGCTCATGTGGCACATCTGTATGATGTATGCAACCTACTACAGCAAACTACAAAATGCAGTTTAAAATGCCAGCTAATGACTGCTTACTTCTGTTTGTGAAAAAAGAGGCTGGGGATTCTCTTCATCTATACCAATATATCCTAGATATATATAGGATATATATATATATCCTAGATGCGGGTCTGATATAGATGTTATTGGGCGAGCCATAGACAAAAAAACAAAAACAAAAATGACAAGGGGTTCCCCCTATACATGCATGCCACACCCTTATCTTGGGGGGAGGTCTGGTATGGATGTCAAAACATGGACCCCCCCCCCTCAAATTCCATACCAGGTCCCTAACGAAGCATGCAGCCTGGCAGGCCAGGAAAGGGGGGTACAAGCGTGGAGGCCCCCCTGAACTGAATCAAGCCACATGTCCTTAACATGGAGGGGTACCCTGCCAAGGACCTCTTCCCCAGAACCCTGGCCCAGTGGTTGTAGGGGTCTGCAGTAAGGGGTCTTATTGGACTCTGGATTCTGGAAATCCTGTTTAATAATAAGGGCCTGTTCACACTGCTGCGATGCGGGAACCCTGCAAATCACACTGCTATTTGCAAACTGTTGGGGAGTGTAAATGCAAAGCTAATGACACCCCCAAATCAGTTTGCATATCGCACTTCGAACTGCAAACTCGCACAGGAATTGGATTGCATGGGTGTTCACACCCATGCGATCTGATTCTGCTGCTGTGAAAATAAAGGGTCCTGGTCCAGTTTTTTCTGAATGCAATGCGATTTCAACCATGCTATCTGTATGGCTGAGATTGCAGCGCATAGAGATCCCATGTGATTCACACTGCAGTGCGGTACAAATCACATCCGATTTCCGGGATCGCACCAGTGTGAACCGGCCCTAAGGGTGCCCCCAGATCCTGCCCCTTTCACACGAGTGGAGCCTATTTTGACGGGCTCAGCGAGGATCCATCCGTTGATCCCTGCAGAGACGGACCTGTCATAGCTCCATTCTATGCAATGGAGGATCGGATGACCGTCTTTCCATGTTCATCTGATCCGATCTGTCAGACAGATGGAAAATAGGGTTTCCTTACGTCTGTTTTTGGCGGATCGGAGCGGATTGGATGTCAGCGGACATGTCACCGCTGACATCCATCGCTCCATAGACGACAATGGAACGCCCGTTTGGGTCCGCCTGAAAAACTGACAGGCGGGCCTGAACGATCCGCTCGTGTGAAAGGGGTCTTATTCATACAACAAAAAAGTAAACAGTAAACAAAGACACTCCGCTTTTGACATGTCCTTTATAAAGAAAACAAACAAAAAAACACAACAAAAAAAGTTGTTCATCCATCGTCAGCCATGTCATCCGGTGATGCAGATCCACATTAATCAAGATGAATGAGGGCAAAAGATATAAATCCCACCAACCGATGGATATGTCTGATCCTGTAGCTGACACTAACTTTAAATGTTTTTATAACAGAATCAGTAATCGGCCAAATCAGACAGAGGGTGACTGTAATATGAAGTTTACTAGATAGGTGCAGAGTAGGTTCAACAATGCAAACAGGGTCAGACTGGCAAAGAATATACATACAGTACCACCAGGGGCATAAGTACAAGGGTC
Source organism: Glandirana rugosa (assembly GCA_018402905.1). Classification (NCBI taxonomy): domain Eukaryota; kingdom Metazoa; phylum Chordata; class Amphibia; order Anura; family Ranidae; genus Glandirana; species Glandirana rugosa. Next base: position 958,537 of record BLSH010067664.1, on the reverse strand, counting down.
TCAGGAGTTGCAATTGCATCCTGGCCCTATTCTTCAGGGGGCCTGTGCAGCTCCCCTCTACACCTGAATAAGCATAGCTTCCAACTGTCCTGATTTTGAGGGACTGTCTCTGATTTGAAACAAAGTCCCTCTGTCCCGCTTTCTTTCCTTCTCATTTGTCCCTCATTTTGATCTGATCTATAGAGTTGTATATAAAGTGCACTATTTATCTTTCAAAAAGTGTTTCCCAGTTCTAAACCTTTCATCCCATTTCTAAATTGCTGCATTTGTAAATTTCAAAAGCCAGGATAAAGGAATAGTAGTGGTAAAAAAAATCACTTGTGGGTTTAACTAATCTATTTATTACATAATCCCCCTTTAAGAGGGCATGGCAGGCAGCATACTTTTGCAAATAAGTGTCCCTCATTCCCATCTCAAAAAGTTGGAAGGCATTGAATAGGAGGGGCGGCAGGGACTGATCCTCTGCATGTTCCTCCTGCAGCCACTGAATGCCCACTTCTTCTCCTCTCCCTCCCGCAGACATTCAGTGGCTGCAGGAGGAACATAGAGGGGATCAGTTCCTTTACATGCTGCCCCGATGCCCCTCATAACCAGCTTCTTTTGGTATTGATCACTGACTCTACGTTTACTATGCTTCAGTTTGTGAATGAATGGTAAGCTCTGTAGAAGCTATTTTTGTCCATTCATTCTGTGCAGCTGAGGCTGCAGAGATGGAGATTGAAGGCTGTGTCCTCATTCTCCTTTACTGTCTTAAAGGTGGAACATCAGAGGTCTGTTAAGACCCCTGATATCTCACCAGAGCCCCCCAACGGGGCTCCTAAAAAAATTGTAAAGAATAATAAAAAATAATATAGTAAAAAATAAATAAAATAGTAAAAAATAATAAAGAAATAAAAAAACAAAATTAAAAACTACTGATGCCAGTGGTGGAACTACCAGGGTCGCAAAGGTCGCACTTGCGACCAGGCCCTGATGGTCCGCCACCAGGCACGGAGGGAAGGTCTCAGCTGGGGGTCAGGGGGGCCCTTAGTGGTTTCTTGCACCGGAACTATTATGCCTCTGTGCAGTACAGAAAAATGTTAACAGATATGAAGCTGTGCAAAAAGGAGTTCCTCAAAGTAATGTTTCTGCTGCTCAATCAGGGCACTAGGTGGCAGCACAGCACAGTCTTTTAAAAGACTTTATAGCAGTTTCCTCAACTTTTTTAACAGTGAGGAACTCTTGAAGTAACTTTCAGGCCTCAGGTAACCCTACAAATAATTATTATATGTAGGGCCCCCAAAGTGTAGGCTTTTTTGTAGTGGACGGGGGAGTGGCTCAGAGTAGGCTAGAGATTGCAGGGAGGGACACCCCTTGGATACTCCTCCCCTGATTACATAAAAGTGCTGGAAGGGGGGATGGATGAGAAGGCATCACTCACTATGTATGTTAAGGAGCCCTGACCAATCCCCAATCTGAACTGGCAGGGGGCAGGCCTCCTTAAATAATACAGTGATCTGCCAGCAGGTGGGAGGAGAGTTTGGGTGGAAGTGATGAAGATGTAGCAGAGGTGCTGTGGAGGCCTCTACCCGGGAGGGAGCCCCCAGTCTGGAGGGGGGGTGACCTTGAGGCCTGGAGACTTGGGTGCAGCCAGGAGTGGAGTTAATTCCTAGAGCAGCACAAGGGAGTAGGAGAACAGCAGATGTGCTACTGAGGACACTTTAAAGAATCCACTGGAGTCAGTGAGTGACAGACCCTGAGAGCTGGAAGAATGGCTGGAGCAGGAATAGTGGACAGTCTGTGGAGGTCTCAGGAGCCAGTCAGGGGAATGAGTATCACGGAGATGAAATTAGCCAGAATCAAGAGAAACTCATCAAACCCAGATAACAATAACAAGCAAGCTCTGGCTTCCTAGAGCCTAGCTGCAAACATTAAAGTTGGACTAGGGACATTCTAGTTTATGGCAGGGTCCCTACACCTGTCACTAATCTAATATTAACCTCTTCCCATATGTATAACAGAGGAGTGTAAATGCAGAATTTTTCACATTCACAAAAAACAAAAACAATAATGACATCAGGCTTCATTGTTACAACTAACTTGTTGCTACTACAAATGGCATGCCAATCATATAAGCCAGTGCCACCATGTCTGAATAATAAATCAGGAAAGCATATGGCAATGGTATAGAATAGATAGTGCTGGTGTCACAATTAAATGAAGTTGTTCAGTAATGTTGAAGATGTTCCACCACTCATTTGCTTTCGTTCCACTGAGATGAGTCATGAAACATTTTCAACATTACAGAACAAGACCAGTTGATTGTGATTAACTACTAATAGCTTTACCATGACCTGGATAAATTAAAACCTTCACACACATACGGCAATGGTTTTATGCCCATATAGCAGATAATTTTAACAATGCCATTTGAATGTGTTTTAGGGTGAAATTAAGGCATTTATGAGTTTAAACAACAAACGCTAAGACTGCTTTGAAACTTCAAATGATTGCTTTAATATGTGATCAGTTTACAGTCATGCATATAACAGAAACTGGCACTACAGATGTCAGCCAAACATTGCAGGCCTAGTTACAGTTGACTGATGAGTCCTTAAGACCTTGGCATAATTTTGTGTATTAAACGAAAAACAAAATCACTTGCCAAGCTCCAGCTGTGTCGGGTAGAGCATGCATGTCGGACTTTTCATCATTATATAAGATTGGTCACACCTTTTCTATCGAAATAGAATCACTTAGATGTCCAAGTAACTTGTTTCCGAATCTTCATGCTTCTCAAAAGGCTGACAAATCTGACAGGGAAAAGAAATAAAAGCGGTTTAAAGAGAAATTGGATTTATTTGTATGCTCTGGTGCTCTAATTATGACATTTAACAAGCTTTCTGTGCAAGTGGCATCTGTAAAAGCTTTCTAAATTGCCCTGTGGTAACAGGTCAGTGATACCTTACTGTATAATTGTTGTATATTGTGGATCTTTGTTCTAGCAATGCAATTGGGTTGAATGTTGCTGTAATGAAAGGCAATATGTATGCTTAAAGTGAACCATGTCAGGCAATTCCGGAATTTACATATGCTTAACATTCAGTAAATGAGCTTTTAACAAGCCTTTACCGACCTTTGTAGCTGCAGGCACTGTGGAGAAATTCACTCTCATTGATGCTCAAATGTATCAATATGATCATTCACACTGCTAATCCAGTCAAATTGAAATAAAATCACAAACCAAAGCCCCTCCTTTTAAACAGCTTAATCGATTATAAGTTTATTGTCCACACTGAAATTTTGTTGAACACTTCTGATCAATTGAACAAATATCTTCTTTTGTGTCGGAGAAAAAATTAAATTACAGATTACAAACTAACTGGAGGAAAGTTATAAACTAATTTTAGAAAGTATTGTTTTACTGAAAAGGTAATTGATGCTTGGAATAAACTTCCAGTAGAGGTAGTGAGACAGTCAACAGTAAATGGCTTCAAACATGCTTGGGATAAACATATTATACTCAGACAAAAAAGAAAACAAAAAAATAATGGGCAGACTTGATAGATTACTCAGTCTTTTTTCATTCATCACTAGTGTTGAGCGAACCCGGACTGTAACGTTCGGGTCCGTACCGAACTTTCGGGTGTCCGGGACCCGGACCCGAACACGGACGTTTCAAAAAACGTTTGGGTTCTGGGTTCTGGTAGTTGATCACGCATGTTGAATAGCTGCGTTTCACTGGTTTGCCCATAGAAGCCATCACAGCCATGCCTACTGGCATGGCTGTGATTGGCCAGCGCATCATGTGACCCAGCCTCTATATGATGCTGGAGTCACAGTGCTGCATGTCACATGCTTTTGGGTTAGTGTAGGGAGAGGAAGCTGCCGGGGTTTTTGTGAGGAACAGATTGCAGACATTTTAACATCTGATCCTGCATCCTGAGATTACTACTACTGTTGCTCTGAGGGACAGATTGCAGAAATTTGAGATTTCACACACTGCTGCTTTGAGTGACAGATTGCAGATCAAACTCTGCATAACACAACAATCTTTACGATCGTACACAACGATCAGATTGTGGGATCATACACAACGATCAGATTGTGGGAGTAATTTGAGATTTCACATACTGCTGCTTTGAGCGATCTGACTGCACTAGGTAGAGGCTTCTGCTTAGAGGGACAGATTATTGTTCAAAAATCATCTCCTAGTTCTAAAGGGAGAGGTTCTAGCTGCAGCTGTAAGTGACACATTATTGTTCAAAAATCATCTCCTAGTTTATTTGATTTTAATTTATTTTCCCTATCCCCATTTTTTTGTAGGGCACTTGCCCTACTCTTACCCCCATTTTACTTCCTTTTGCAGCCCTCTAGCACTTGCCAGGACTTTGTTACAGCCATTTTTGTGCCTAAAAGTTCGGGTCCCCATTGACTTCAATGGGGTTTGGGGTCCGGCATAACGTTCGGGCAACGTTTTCCCAAAGTTCGTATGGACCCTCCGAATCCGAACGTCCAGGTGTTCGCTCAGCTCTATTCATCACTTTTCTATGTTGCTATGTAGATTAATTAAAGTATCTGTAACTTTATTTTCTTTTTTGTTTAGCTATATTTTAAGTGGATTGCAAAGTTCAGAACAAAACCATGTGTGGTGTCTTTCGATATTGTGATCAAATATAAATTGCTTGCTTGCAATTTCTCGTATTAAGATTGATCTCAGATTGCTACATGGCCATCATAAAAATTCATAGCAATTACATTGTGTACATCTTTTTTTCTATTAGCAGCTTAGCTCATCCTGCTCCTCCCTACCAGAGCTTCTGCTATGTATTTACTATTAGAAATCTGAAGGCTGCAAGGATCCTGAATGACTGCTGAGAGGGGAGCAAAGTTGACTGAATGGAGTCACTCTTGGGAGGGGAGAGCAGGGTGAGCTGAGCTGCTGAGTCAGTGGTGGGTGTAGGGAGTATGGTGAGCTGAGCAGATTAGTCAGTGGTGGGTGTAGGGAGTATGGTGAGCAAAACTGCTAGATTTCTGTGAGAGGGTAGCACAGATTGCTAAGCTGCTGATAGTAAAACTTGAACAGCTTCATGACTTCTGCTTTAAACTTTGTGAGTGAACTGCTCTACAGTGTCTACAGCTGCAGGGATCAGTGAGTGCTTGCTTAATAGTTCATTTACTGCTTCCTAATATATGTATATCCATTGCTGGGCAGGGATTTTAGTAAAGTACTTCTTTATAGCCCCCTACCCCCAGTGTAATTTCGCATTGATACATACACTATATTACCAAAAGTATTGGGACGCCTGCTTTACATGCACATGAACTTTAATGGCCTTACAGTCTTAGTCCGTAGGGTTCAATATTGAGTTGGCCCATCCTTTGCAGCTATAACAGCTTCAACTCTTTTGGGAAGGCTGTCCACAAGGTGTAGGAGTGTATCTATGGGAATGTTTGATTATTCTTCCAGAAGCGCATTTGTGAGGTTAGGTACTGATGAGGATGAGAAGGCCTGGCTCACAGTCTCCGCTCTAATTCCTCCCAAAGGTTGAGGTCAGGACTTTGTGCCGACCAGTAAAGTTCCTCCACCCCAAACTCGCTCATCCATGTCTTTGTGGACCTTGCTTTGTGCACTGGTCTAAATCATTTGGTGGAGGAGGGCTTATGGTGTGGGGTAGTTCTTCAGGGGTTGGGCTTGGCCCTTTAGTTCCAGTGAAGGGAACTATTAAGGCGTCAGCATACCAAGATATTTTGGACAATGTCATGCTCCCAACTTTGTGGGAACAGTTTAGGGATGGTCCCTTCCTGTTCCAACATGACTGCACACCAGTGCACAAAGCAAGGTCCATAAAAGATATGGATGAGCGAGTCTGGGGTGGAAGAACTTGACTGGCCTGCACAGAGTCCTGACCTCAACCCAAAAGAACACCTTTGGGATGAATAAGATTGGAGACTGTGAGCCAGGCCTTCTCATTCATATCAGTGCCTGACTTCACAAATGTGCTTCTGGAAGAATGGTCAAACATTCCCATAGACACTCCTAAACCTTGTGGACAGCCTTCCCAGAAGAGTTGAAGCTGTAATAGCTGCAAAGGGTGGGCCAACTCAATATTGAACCCTATGGACTAAGAGTTGGATGCCATTAAAGTTCATGTGCGTGTAAAGGCAGGCGTCCCAATACTTTTGGTAATATAGTGTACTTGCCAAACTACTTCAGGGATGTTCATTGTGCCTTGACTGCATAAACAGTCAAAACAATCGCATCCAGGATTTTCACTTTCTGTGCATGTACACCATGGTCTCTGGTAATTCTCATGGATAGAGTAGGTGCATATTTTCTTAAGACCCATGTTTTCTGTAAAAAGTTTGATTGGCATGAGGCAGTAACTAAATAGAATTTTATCAAAATGTAAACATATTTAAAAAGTAAATCAAATGGATGTCATCCTGTTTAAAAGCATACCAGGTTTAAAGTGTGGCTCTCTTAAAAAGTACTACACACAAACTGTGCTAAAAAAAAGTGTGCTTTTATGGCCTAACACCATGATATGCGCCCCCCAAAGTTACAGACAAATGTTGAGGCTATAAAATGGAATAATAGTTGTAATAGTGCTTGTAAAGGAAATTGCATTTTTCCTGCTCCTTAAGAAAACTAATTCTGGTGCTAATTTTATTGGAAAACCACAAGTAGGGTCGTTGTGGGGTTGGCAAATTTCCAAACCAAATAGAAGTTTGCCTTTTCTTGCTGGTGGGCTGACTTATTACAGACACCCGAGTTGTTATTTTATAAGGCAAATGAGGTGCACAATAGTCTCCTCTTCTGGCATGGACCAAAAGGTATTTCTTAAATAAGTCCACCTAGGATCGTTTCTATCCATTACTTTTTGTGAGAGGGCAACTGTCTGGGCATTGGAGAGATGGATTAAGTCAGGGTGGGCTCTAGGCAAGGTACCAGCTTTGCTGCCTACTCCCCATACCTTTAATTGACACAAAGATTACAACAGGCTCAGAGAATTCACAACATTTGTACTGTCTGTACTGGCATATCCTGCCTCTTACAAATACATCCTTCCTTGTAAGGGACACGCAGGTACACAGCTTTGACCAATTGTGCTATCCACCAGGATTACTGTAGGCCCTTGCTCTGGAAAGACGCATATGGCTGGGTATGCACCTCCCAGTTTGTGTGGGAACACTTATCCAGCCACTAGTTACTTAAAATTTCCTTCACAGCACTTTAGCACTGAGAGATTGTCCTTAGTTTTGAGCTACATGTAGCTAGCCTGTCCTGATCTGACCTTATGCTCCTAGCTGACCTCACCTGTCTCTGTTAACACCGACTTCTCTCACCACTTCAGCCTCATTTGTCAGATCTGACAGCCTCTTGTGACTCGGCTACCACTATCTGATCAGGTACTACACTGCCTGCCCAGTGCTGCTCTTGTTCTGTCTTTGCCTTGTTTCCTGCCAGCTGACCCAGTAATGCAGTGAACACCTGCTGCTGCCTCTGGTCTGCAGGTAAACATTGTCAAATGAATACAATTATCTATCTATCTATCTATCTATCTATCTATCTATCTATCTATCTATCTATCTGTGACAGACTGCATGGCACCCCCACCTGGGTGCCTCCACCAAGATAGAGATTCCTCCACTCTGGAACCAGGAACCAGGTATGAACCAGCTAAGAATTGCACACAAGAATTAGACAACACTAGGTGCAAACTGGAACTGACTTTATTGTAAATTCACACAGAATATATACCACACAAAATCAGGTAAGAGCTTGATCACATTATCCTAAACAATACAAACTGTAAACAGCAATTTCAGTACATCTAATGAACAGCTAATAGAAACATAATTACATAAACATCCCATATTGGTTCAAAAACAAGGTAAAGTGGACACAATACTAATCACATCTCCAAGAGTATTAGGGCTCTTTCACACATACGGATTGTTTGGGTCCGCCTGTCAGTTTTTCAGGCGGACCCAAACGGACGCTCCATGTACTTCTATGGAGCGGCGGATGTCAGCGGTGACATGTCCGCTGACACCGGATCCTCTCCGATCCGCCAGAAACAGACGGATGGAAGCCTGGCGGATCGGATCGGATGAACATGGACAGACGGTCCGTGTTCATCTGATTCTCCATAGAAGAGAATGGAGCTCCGACAGGTCAGTCTCTGCACGGAGTGCAGAGTCTGTCCTGTCATCCGCCGGCTCAGCGGGGATCAACGGATGGATCCCCGTCAAAACGGGCTCCGTGTGTGTGAAAGAACCCTTAGCAGACAGACAGAAACAAAAGGAGACTATATTAATAATGGAATTCACACATAGGAGGCCATGAGAGAAAGACACCTTAGTAAATAAATTATCAAAATATAAAAAGTGCAGCGCAAAACATATAAGAAAAGTAATTAGACTTATATACACATAACCAAAGTGTCAAAGTGCAGAAATTATTGATCATAACACAGTCCAAATGTAACAGTCCATGGGTCATGAAGATCAAAATAAATCCTGAATACAGTGAAAAAATATGTGCAAAGATGCTTATCGTAAGGCTTCTAAAAGTGCTTCCAACCACCATCTGATGCCATCACCTCAAGTGATATAATAAATACTCTTACCAGAGTGAGGCTTATAACCAGCATAGACCAAGGGGTGCAACCCATAACTCCTGCAGGGTCCACTTTAGAAACGGAGGTCAGTCACCAGGTGGTCATAGGTGGAACATCATGGGATGAATGAATCCTTATAAAAAATAAAACCTCACCATAGTGTAATACTGAGTGGCCAATTCATTTATTTAACCACTTCCCGCCCAGCCTATTAACAAATGACGTGATCAGGATAAGCCGCGGGGGCATGCATCGCGGCGATCGGTGGTGCCATGGGTCAGTCTGACCCACCGCATTACCGACCAAGGTAAGAGGCTTCCATCGGAAGCCTTTTACCATGTGATCAGCCGTGACCAATCACGGCTGGTCATAGTGTAAATAGGAAGAGCCGTTTATCTACAGACCTGAGCAGTGGAGAGCCGATCGGCTGCTCTCCTGACGGGGGGGGGGCTGCGCTGAATGTTTATCAGTGCAGCCCCCCTCAGTATCACCCCACTGGACCACCAGAAAGCCGACCTGGACCACCAGGGAGCCCCCCCCCAGGAACAACATGAGGAGGCCACCCAGGACCACCAGGGAACAATATGGAGGCCACCCAGGACCACCAGGGAGCCCCCACTAGATCACCAGGTAAGGGCAATACAGTGCACTGTAGGGATGGCACTGTGCCCATATATGATGCTTGCCAGTGCCATCCCTAGCAGTGCTATATGCACCAGTGCCCACCAGTGCCATGTACCAGTGCCTACCAGTGCCCACCTGTGTTACCTATCAGTGCCCACCTGTGCCACCTATCAGTGCCCAGCAGTGCCACCTCTCAGTGCCCAGCAGTGCCACCTCTCAGTGCCCAGTGCCACCTATCAGTGCCACCAATGAGTGCCAATCAGTGCCGCATATCAGTGCCACCTATCCGTGCCCATCAGTGCTGCTTATCAGTGCCGCCTATCAGTGCAGCATATATGTGCCCTATCATCAGTGGAACTTTATCAGTGCCACCTCATCAGTGCCAATCTGTACTGCCTTATCAGTGCCCTTCAGTGTAGCCTCATCAGTGCCTATCAATGTAGCCACATCAGTGCCCATCAGGGATGGAGAAAATGTACTTATACAAAGTTTTGTGACAGAAACAAAGACATTTTTTTTTCAAAATTTTTGGTCTTTTTTTAGTTGTAGCGCAAAAAATAAAAACCACAGGGGTGACCAAATACCACCAAAAGAAAGCTCTATTTGTGGGAACAAAATGATAAAAAGTTTGTTTGGGTGCAGCTTCGCACGACCGCGCAATTCTCATTCAAAGTGCAACAGCACTGAAAGCTGAAAATTGGTCTGGGCGGGAAGCATTCTAAGTGCCTGGTATTGAGGTGGTTAAAAAGTATTGCACTTACAATTAGAGAGGACATACAGGCGATGTATAAGGATTCCAAATGTATAACCTCAATGATGTGGCACAGCCTGTCCGTCAGCCAACGAATTTCGTCTAAAAAGACTTCCACTGGGGTCTGAGCCTGAGTTCCACCATTGCACTATTTATAATTTTAATAAAATTATACACCTCCAAGGTGAACCGCATTGTTCCGACCTACCGTGTGCATTCCACGCCTCAATTCCGGAAGTAGGAACAAGTATATGTCCACGCCCTATTCCATCCTGTAATGAGGCCCTGCATATCAAGCCTCAGGATGGACAGACCTGCGTCACCAGGTGTGGGCGGAGACAGTCCAATCGAATGGACTCATCGAGATCGCGTAACCAGAAATGCATCATAACCGGAATTGATGCCTGCACACAACCGGAGAATGTCCTATCAACAGGGTGTAACAGGAACACGTGAGCTGTGTCACAAACGGGAACAGCAATCAAGCCAAAAACAGAAGTGTACACAAATCATGTCTCAACAAGTTACAATTCAAAATGATATTAAAACAAAGTTTATACATACAATCTTGACAGGATCCAGCTACACAAAATTAAAAAGTACAAAAATCAACAGTATACAGATTACCCCAGACTACATGAGAAAATAGAAAACCTATATTAAATGTAAACCAGCATATTAGATTTATGTCCTATTAATAAAGGAGTTCACGTCCCACTCCACATTGATTCCATGTGGCCAATACAACTTAATTACAAACATCCAAAATGTTTTGAGACATGAACAGATTATAGCAGGAGTCCCCAGCATCAGGTTGTTTTGAGCTGATTATGTTAACATCTGCTCTGAGCAGGGCCAATGCTACCACTAGGCAAACTAGGCAGCTGCCTAGGGCACCCGACCACTGGCTACCCCACTCTCCGTTTCCCATTGGTCTCCACATTACGTAGGTTTTTGGTGTGGTGGTGATTGTATGCAGGGGATGCCTCTGTCTCCTGTATATAACTGACACAGGAGGCTGCCGCCCTGTTCGTAAGTAAGTAGTGTCAGAGGTGCAGTGCAGAGACAGGCAGGGTCAGCAACAACGGTCAGCGTAATCCAAAGGAGTAGTCCAAAAAGTGTAGTCCGGAAGAATCAGAAGTCAGCAACCAGAAAACAATATTATACACCATCAAACAGGAAGTGAACCATATACTAAGGCAGAGACAGGAAGGGGAAGTGATGATTTTATAGGTACTAGATCAGGTAACTGTCTACAGCTGGCCAGTGGGTGGAGCCAGAGTCCATTACCGTGAAGCAGAAGATAACCAGGGCTCTACACAGATAGGAGTTTCCCATTGGCTTAGGCAGTAGGGAACCGACCCAAGAAGACTGGGTTCCAGTATCAATTCCCGGTCAAGGTGTGACAGTAGCTCCCACACAAAGGTGCCCCTGGGCTATTTGGGCTTGGATGGATGCTTATCGTGGAATAACTTGACCAGCTGTGGGGCATGAACATCACAAGCAGGCAGGGCCGCTGTTAGAAATCACGGGGCCCTGTACAGCCTACCTGGCAGGGCCCCCCTCGAGTATATCAAAACAATATTTTAACAAAAAATATGCTAAAATTATTCGGACACAAAGATAACAGAGAAGTTGTGTGAATTAGCCCTTTTTAAATTGTTTTTTTACGTGTTTGAAAAAAAAACATTTTATAATCTTTTAAAAAATGTTTAAATGTTTTAAAATTATTTTCATTTGCAATTTTTTTTGTACAATTTGTTATTTTCTTACGGGACAGGGAAGCCAGCAGCTTTTGTCCGACCACACTGTCACCCTCTGCTGTTTGGGCCCCCCTCCTGTGTGCCTGGGCCCCCTACAGGAGGACTGGTGGTCCCCCCCTATCAGCGGCCCTGCAAGCAGGTACTCAAGTCCTTTCAGCAATAGAGTAGCCTTTCCAATCCACCAGATACTGTAATTGCCTACCCTTACGTCAAGAATCCAGAATTTTATTAATTTCAAATTCTTGATGGTCATCACCTGAGACAGGAGAAGGATGTCTAGAGGGTAGAGAAAATCTATTTTTGTAAAAGGGCTTCAGCAAGGATACATGAAACGTATTGGGAATCTGAAGATGTGGGGGCAAACAGTTTATAGGCTGCTGGGTTGACTTGACAAAGAATGTGAAAGGGTCCCATATATCTAGGACCTAATTTGGGAGAGGGTTGTCGCAGTTTGATGTTCTTAGTAGATAACCATACTAGCTGATTGAGACGATAGGCGGGGTCCAGTCTTCTGCAACGGTCAGCAAACCCTTTGTATCTGCGAACAGACTGAAGCAGAACTTTACTTATGTCCCTCCAGTGTTCAGTTAACCTAATTGCCATGTTGGCTGCCACAGGTACCTCTACCGGAGAAGATTGGAAGGGGAAAACCCTGGGTTGATAACCAAAGGCAGCCTGGAAAGGAGAACATTTTAAAGAGGAGTGCCATTGTGAGTTGTGTGCCTATTCAGCCAGGGGTAGCATCTCACTCCAGTTGTCATGTTCAGCATTAACATAAGCCCTTAGATAGGTCTCTAAATCTTGATTAACCCTTTCTGTCTGGCCATTAGATTGGAGGTGGTATCCAGGAATTCTTGATACCCAGATGTTTGCAAATGGCTTTCCAAACGAAGATATGAATTGAGAACCTCTGTCGCTAACAATATCGACAGGAATACCGTGTAAATGGATACTATTTTCAATAAAGGATAGCGCCACGCTTGGGGCTGAAGGTAGGGCAAGCATAGGAATGAAGTGTGCTAATTTTGAAAATCTGTCTACTACAACCCAGATGACAGTATTCCCTCTGGAGGCAGGCAAGTCCACAATAAAATCCATACTAATATGAGCCCAGGGAGCACGAGGATCAGGTAACAGTTGTAGTAGACCTTGAGGAACAGATTGAGGCATTTTGATGGCCCCACAAACAGTACAAGCTCTAACAAAGGCTATCACATCCTTCTTTAGGGTAGGCCACCAAACCAGAGATTTCAGACGTAAGAAGGTCTGTTTGATACCAGCATGCCTGGATATCTTCTGTCCATGGGCCCTTTGCAAAACTTCTTTACGTAATTCTTGAGGAACATACAAAGTATTAGATGGAACCTAAAGATTAGGTGCCCGGGATTGAGCAGCCAACAAGCTCCTTTGTAAGGTAGTATCCAGTTGAGCAACAATATGATCCGGAGGAGCTTGTTGACTCTTGCAAGGGAATTGCAGAGACATCAGCCTTGGTGTTTTTAGTACCCAGAATGTATGTTACCACAACGTTAAACTGAGTGAAGAATAATGCCCAGCGGGCTTGTCTGGAATTCAGTCTTTGGGCTTTCTCCAGGTAGGTTAACTTTTTATGGTCAGTCTGAACCACAACTGGATGTTCCGTACCTTCTAATAAATGTCTCCATTCGGTGAATGCTAGTTTTATAGCCAAAAGTTCTCTATTCCCTATGTCATAGTTTTGTATTTGTGACAAAGAATTTCTTGGAGAAGAAGGCGACCGGATATAGTTTGTTAGAAGTATGGTCTCGTTGGGATAACACTGCTCCGGCTCCAACTTCAGAGGCATCAACTTCCTAGAAATATTGAGCTGAAGGCTGAGGATGGCGGAGAACAGAAGCGGAGAAAAAGGCAGACTTTAGGTGATCAAAAGCTTCCAAATCTTCCGGGGACCACTGAGAGTAGTTGGCCCCTTTCTTAGTGAGGGCAGAGATGGGTGCCAGAATCTTGGAAAAATTATTGATAAACTTTTGTTACAAAATCCAATGAATCGCTGTATTTCTTTTAAAGTGGAAGGTCTTGGCCATTGTAAGATGGCATAGAGTTTCTTGGAATCCATCTGGAATCCTTCAGACAAAATTATATATCCTAAGAAAGGTATTTCCAATTGTTCAAAGAGCACTTGGAAAGTTTGGCGTACAACCTGTGATCTCTTAAACGTTGGAGAACAGTGCATACATGGCAATGATGATCCTTTAAATCTTTCGGGTGAATAACAAAACAGTCGAGTAGATCCCTGAAAATATCATTCACAAACTCCTGGAATATGGCCAAATGGCTCATGAGACACTCATAATTCCCCCTTCTAGTATTAAAAGCTGCCTTCCATTCATCTCCTGCTTTGATTCTAATAAGATTGTATGCAGAACGAAGGTCCAGTTTGGTAAATATCTTTGATCCTTGGACACGGTCAAACAATAAAGTAATTAAAGGTAGCAGATACCGATTTCTTACAGTAATTACATTGAGAGCTCTGAAGTCAACGCAGGGTCCTCCATCTTATTTTTGTCCACAAAAAATAACCCTGCCCCCCCCCCCCGGGAGAGGTGGGAGGCCACATGAAACCCTTCTTTAGGCTGTCTTCAATGTATTCCTCCAATGCCTTAGTCTCTGCAAGGTTAAGAGGATAGGTTCTCCCCTTAGTCAGAGGAGTACCGGGCAGCAGTTCAATAGCACAGTCATAAGGGCGGTGTGGAGGGAGCACCTGCATTTTCTTTTCGGAAAATACATCAGCAAAATCGGCATAGGTTCCCAGAGTCTGTGTGTTTTGGGGGGACATGGACCAGGATTTGCAGCAAAACCATGCCAAAGGGGCACACACCTACCAAAGAATAGAGCCCCCTCAAAGCCAGGGCCTGTAGGCAAGAGGCTAAAAAAAATAATGAATAATATCAAAAATTCATATGGTAGAAAGGTAATGCAATATAAACACATGACCAGGATGCAATTGAACCCACCAACACACCTCCACCACAACAAAAATGACAACATTGTCACCATAGTGCATTAAAAGGTATCCGGACGTCCGCACACTCACACACACACCTCCACATGCAAGTGTAAATAATCAGCTCCAAATGGGGTATCAAAAAAGTGCAAGTAGTCCAGATAGGATATAGGGGGCAAGGAGCTGTGGACAAGCTTAGGATCATCTATTGATAAGTTCCATGCGGGGATCACACAGCAATTGGCCTAAATTGGACACAACTTATGATGAGGGGCATCAAAATTCAAAGATGCACTTTGCAATAGGCTATATACAGCGCCAAAAGACCTCACAATCCAAATGCCAGCATGTAGTAAGCCAGGTTCAGGGGGACACTGTTCACACACATTGATCGGCTTGCTCAAACGAGGCAGACATCCTCACATAAAGTGGGTGCATAGGAATGTAGCACATGTAAAGTAAGCAGAATCTCACCCACACATGGTACCGCTCCTGTGCCGCATCCACCGCTGTGAACCAGAGTCTGCAATGTTGCTCGTTGAGTATGTGTAGTAAGCCGCCGCCAGCCACAGTGAAGCCGTATCACCGCACAGTGTCTCTGGCGTAGCGTCCACCTGTGCTGCACTCTGCTCAGCTCACGTTAGGGCATGACGTTGACATGTTTCACTGGACGTATCAGCTTCATCAGCAGGCAAGAAGCTACCCTGCAGCCCCCTCCAAAAGCCCCTGTCCCTGTTGGGTCTATTTACTGTATGTAGTTACTTGCTTGAACTGTATTCACGTGGTCATTATGATCTGACTTCAGGATGTGCTATTGCCACTATCTACACACTGTAAATATGCACAAGGAAGGGTTTCAGCCTTTGAAATATTAAATGTTTCATTTTTAAACTTTACAACTTTTAATTGAATCTTTAGTTCTGTTAAAATGTTGTCCAAGTGCGGTCATACACAAATTAAAGCAATCTGCCTTTGACTACAAGGCAATTTTATTTCTCAGCAGGCTCCAAATGTAATATTTGTCTGATCATATTTCTTCACATCCTATTAAAATATAATAAAGTCTGTGTCTTACTCAGACCTGTCATCTGGGGACATCCCTATGGACAATAATGGAAAGGTGTGCAATTTTTGGCCAAAGACACGGTTGGAAGGAACATTAGATTTCCCCATACAGCCGAATGAAAGAATTCATTATGTTCTACTGGCCTTGTGATTATATAATGCACTGAAATAGGTGTGATTGACATGATCAAGCTGTCAGCACAGTGTAATACTTAAAAAATCATTTTCATAAGTTACCGATTTTGATTATATAGTACGTTCCTTACTGTGAAGTATATTAAAAGAGAACCAATGGCAAAATATCATTTTTAGGGGGGTAATATGGAATATAGTGTAATATTGCAATAGACCTAAACTTATTAGGTGACACTGAATTTCATGTTCAGAAACATCTGTTTGAGCATGGTTATAAAGAATGTTTTTTACATAATATAAGATAAAAAAGGCAACCTATTTTTACGTGGTCATATAAGAAAAAAAAAAGGTAAAACATATTAAAATGGACCCAGCATCAGTAATGTTTAAAGTGTTACGAAACCCATAACAATAAAATCAGTCTGTATATGTAGTAAAGCATGCTTGTTATACTCACCGTGGAATCTAAGGGGTTAATCCTGCCCCTAATGTGTCCTGTGTGTAAAAAAAGCTGTTTGATCCTCCCCTTCTTCCACAGTCCCAAATCCATTTCCTGTTAGTGCTGAGCCTATTGCACGTGCTCAGTTTGGTGCGTATTGCTAAAGAGTTTTTTTATTTTTTTTGGGAGGGTGCATGAGATCAGCACAGGGCCAGTCAGCACTGTCCAGGCAGAGGGTCAGGAGTCATGCAGCCTCATTGGACAGTCAGAGGGGAATGAAAACTCCTCCACAGTCATTAACCAGTGCTCAGCTAGATACTGATAGAAGTCAAAAGACTGCTTTATACTGCTGATGAGAAAAGGTGTTACTGTGAAGGACCAGATACAGTGAATGAAGGGTCCTGGGTTTAGTAACACCTTAAGTTTAACCTCTTCCTGCCCGCGCTACTGCCAAAAGACGGCTACAGCGTGGGCCTAAAATGCCGGGAGGGCACCCATGTACATCCTCCCATGCATAAGCTGCCTGCGCGCCTCCTGCATGCTCTGTGATCAGCGAGTCTATGAGACTTTCCTGCTTGTGTGATTGGCTCACTGATTTTCCCAGAAGTCTGCACTAAGATACAAGTCAGATTTTTGGCATCCCCTGCAGCAAAAATGTCATATTTGATGAGATACTCCCAATAGGAAATCACGTCTAAAGGGATGCAGACCCTGCAAATGTCCTCATTAGAGCTTTGCAAGTGCAGCAGCTGGTTGAAAATTATGAAACCACACCCATTAGACTCGCTCAGCACAGGGACACCGAGAAACACACAGGGATTTCTTCACAATAACAAAAGGTAGGAATCTGCAACTAAATCCCTTATAATGTACATAGATCACCCAGAGGGGAATGTTTTTTCTCAACGAAAGTGAATTTACTCTTTAACAATTACAGGTATCTTTTCCCTTTAAGAGCCAGTTCACACAGGGGCGACTTGTCAGGAGATTTAGTTGTCTGACAAGTCGCGCTCCATACAGTGCAATGGAACCGTTCTAATAGGAGCAACTCAAGTTGCTCCGACTTAGAAAAAGGCTCATGTACTACGTTTGGGGCGACTTCAGGCAACTTGCATTGACTTCTATTACAGAATTACAGAAGTCGTTTACAAGTCTAGCTGAAGTCGCGCTGAGTCCCCCTGAAAACAGATCGCCCCTGTGTGAGCCGGCTCTTACAGACAACACAGTGTTCTCCCTAACAGTGTTTCCCTCTGTCTTTTTTGCTATATAGACAGAGCCGTTTTTGTTCAGGAATCATCCGAGGTCAGCATCTATTTCCGGAACTGAAATGATGGCTAAGCGAAAATTATATAAATCCGGGAACCCTTGTAGTTCTTAAAGAGGAAGTAATCCTTGATGGGGTTTACTTCCTCTATGTTACCCTGCAATGTAAAAGCATAATGGGCTACTATGCATTGCATAGTAGCCCATTATGTGTCACTTACCTTCATTGGAAGCCTGCGATGTCCAACAATGTCCCTGATCCAGGCCGCATCCATCTTCTGCCCCTCTTCCTTCCGGGGCCGTGATCTCCGGCTCTGTGACTGGCTGGAGTTGCATGATGTCACTCCCGTGCGCATGCCATCAGTCACGGCACGTGGGCACATCACAGTACACTGCATATCTCCTGAACCGTGCAGGTTTGGGAGATATGCAGGGCACCTACAGGTAAGCCTTATTATAGGCTTACCTGTAGGTTAAAGTGGTTGTCACTGGTTGACAACCAGTTTTAGGCCTCATACACACGGGCGTAATAGCAAAACATGGGGACCGATGTCAGGCAAAAACCGGCGTCAAAAACGCGAGTTCATCTGTGTTTTGCATCGGCGTTAATGCAGGTTACTGAGCGTCAGTTGTTTAAAAAACATTCCTCTGCTATTTTTTAACCTGAAAACGTCGGTGCTAAAAAAGCCGGTTAACGTCGCTACGGCGTTAATGCGCGTCAGTGAGCGTTTTGTCTGCTCAGTGTCAAGAAACCCATGTCGTTACAGCCTCGGAACGAGCTGGCCTTGGGTTCTGCTTTCAGCTCACTAACGCCGACGCCATCTACAGCTCAAAAACATTAGTGTTTCTATGGGGCCATTGAATAACACGGAGAGCTGCAAAAAACACTCAAAAACACAGAGGTACAAAACGTCTGTGTGTATGAGGCCTAATTGTGTTCACAAATACCTGACAAAGATCAGCCCCTGCTGTAACTTATTTGTTACAAACTTATAATGCAAAGCTTTCCATGTGCTGCTCCAGGTAGGATCATACACTGTGCTTCATAGCCACATCTCAGTCAGCTGGTAGGCTAATTCCCACCAAAGCAACCACCTTATGATACCTTAGAAATGCTGGGCACCAAGATGCAGAATTGTATTTCTTTATTCAGTAACATATTCTGATGTGTTATGTGCCAAGGCACAGCAGGAAACACATCAGAATATGTTCCCACTGTCTATTGAATAAAGAAAGTCATATTTCTACATTTTGGTGTGTTTTCCTTTAATGATGATGATGGTTTATTCTAACTTTTTTAACATGAAAAGGTTAAAGGATACGTTTACCTTTTCAGGCCGAATTTCACTTTTCATAATAAATAGAAGCGTTTTCCAATGCCATTTCTGGCCCAGTCCTCCCAATGTGCTTTTTCTCTCACTTACCTCATTCAAATGATATTTATAATCTTGTCAGTCTTCTTATATCTTTGAACAGATTTTCTGATTGCATCACTTCCTGTAGCTTGTATCTTGTATCAGCATGCACTTCCTGTTAGGTCATCTCCCAGAAGCCTTCACTTCCTTGTTGCATCACAGAAGAGGGTGTTCAACATACTGGACCACACCTTCCTCATTACTATACTACCTCCCACCCACTTCCTATACAATCTGATTGTACAATCTCCTTTAGATCGCTCATCAGCTATATAGTACAAGGGGCCTGCCTGATTTGATACAAATTGAATAGATTGTTCAGGTGTGTCCTCTATTCCATAGTTCTGGTATATCTAAAGGAAATTGTACAGAGATTGTACAATCAGATTGCATAGTGTATGGCCACCTTTATACAAGTACATAGGAGGAAGTTGACAGAGACTCTCAGTTGTCAGGCCTCGTTGTCACATCTCCACAAAGTGAAGACTCACATTGCTGCATACGTTTGTTTTGGGGCGTTTTCACTCGTCATGCATAAGGCAGTTCATTCACTTAAATGGGATGCCATATGCGCAATAATTGCCCCAGAGGGGCTCCGGAACTTTTTTGTGGAACGGAGCATGGTGCATTACCGCATTTCAATGAGCTGAGCTACACCTGGCAAAGTAGCTCTGGGGGGACATTGTTTACTGCATTTGTCACCTGTTTTTTCATGTGGCAAAATGTGTGTTTGCTTCTGTGTTTGGTGTGCCGTTAAAAATGAATGACTCTGAAAGCACAACTAGGTAATTTTAGGCGTATAATATATACAATCTGATTGTACAATCTCCTTTAGATTTACCAAAACTATATAATAGGAGGGCACACCATCTATCCAATCTTGCACTACATCAGGTGGGCTGCATGTGGCCCCAGGGAATTTAGCATGCACCCTGAGCCCATCCAAAGGGACGCTGGGGAATTCAGGCAAATTCACACATGGAGGAATGCCGGGGGTGCTGTGAAAACTTAGTTGATGAGGGAAGGTGTGCTAATGAGTTCAGCTGGTAAACTCTTTCCTAGGTCATACTGGCTTCTCTGTCCTGTGTGTCTGTCCTCTGTCTACCAAGAAAAGAGAAAGGTCTGGTGTCATCCCTATATACACAACAAATACACAGAAAAGCACCCTGGGACTTTATATAAGGTGAGCACCATTTGCCACTAATGACAAAGTAACAGGAGTATACACAGTTTGAGCATTTATTAAAAAATTATCTTACATACATGGATAGCATGATAATTGCTGAGCCAGTAAAATACGTCATGGTACTATTTTGCAATGATACATATAAAAACATACAGTATGCACAGGCATCTAATAAATCCGACGCGTTTCGTGAGACTTGGCTCGCTTCCTCAGGGGTGGATGCGTGTGTGATGCATCTATAATAAATAAGAAAAAATGTATAACACAATGAAGGTTGTTATGGTAAATGGTCAGAGGGGTCTAGGAGTAGAAGGCCCCATACTCACCATCAGGCAAAGCAATGTGCCAATTTGCTGAGATTCCAACAGGCGGTAGCAATGGATGTGTGGCATGGGAGCTGAGGGGAGGAAGCCAACCAGAACAAACACCAGCGGAAAACCGGAGGACAGACATGGCGTGGGTAGGGTTGTGTGAGCCTAGAGGTTCCACCTTGTCCAAATAAGTGTCAGCTGTAACATAAAAATATGTAGTAGTAATGATTGCTATAATAGCAGAGTAAACATTGAAGAGTATATATATATATATATGGTTGCATATATTTACCGACCTGGTCCAAAAAATTAGATGGACATGGAGACCAATAGGTATGTGTGAAAGGAATGGAAGGGGGAGAGGTGGTTGGGATGATGTGACCCTGGAAGTTATACCCTTTCCAAATGGATGTCAGCTGTAGCAAAAATATATAAAAAGTAATGATAATGATTGCTGTGGTTGCTGTGGTAACAGAGTATACATGTACTGCTGTCCCCCCTGCTCCTTAGGGACGGGTGGGGCCACCTGCATATCGGCGCCATGTGTCTACACCCTCCACTTGACTTCCGCAGCAGCGGCGTCATGACGTTTGGGTGTAGTGGGTCAGCATGGATGGTCGGGGTCCGCATTGTTTATGCGCACCCCCAATCAGCGTTTGGTGCCTCCAGCGCCAGCATTCCTTACCATCCTTTCATGGCGTTGGGGGCGAGGCCTGCCGGACCCCACTGGGGATACGATTTGGAGGGCTGACATGGCTGGGATTCCCCTTTCCACTGCTTTCATCACACATGCGGAAGCACATCATGTCATGGCCAATTTTCCTTTCACAGGTACACATACCCCGCACACCATAATTCATTGGTAGTACACTTTATTTTATCATCTTTTTATTCATTTAATTTTACACATATTTTCACTATTGCCCCTTTTGTTTCCAGGGATCATCTCCATAGACATTTTTCTGTACTGTTTCACCCCCTTCACATTCACTTTCTGGTTTTCAAGTCCATTGAAATATTGGACCAGGGCGGTCCATATATGCAACTATATATACAACCTTATATACTTTTCAACCTTACCATCCCATATGTCACTGATTACCATTCCCTAAACAGGTGGCCAGCACTGCCCTCATTATGGTGTGATTGGCTCCCTCCAAGGGAAGATTCCCTATATATTCACACAAGACACCACAGCCTGTCTTCAACACACAGCTGATTCCTGTGACTGATGCATGCTATTTCACACTGCTTACAGGTAACTTTTGTTGACACATTGGTGAAATTGGACGCTCTAGTAGCGTTCCTGTTTGCTCCATATTGCAATAACTTTTATACATGTATACTCTGCTACTACAGCAATCATTATCATTACTTTTTATATGTTTTTGCTACAGCTGACATCCATTTGGAAAGGGTATAACTTCCAGGGTCACATCAACCCAACCTTACTCCCGTCACGACCGGTGGACAAATCCCTTACCATTAGTCACTGTATACCCTACCATTCCAACTTTTCATATATTCCAACATATATATCAACG
>BLSH010067664.1:909046-934341 GCA_018402905.1 Glandirana rugosa | reverse complement strand
AATTACTCCAACAATCTGATCGTTGTGCGCGATCGTTGTGTTAGGCAGGGTTTGATCTGCAATGTGTCACTCAAAGCAGCAGTATGTGAAATCTCAAATTACTCCAACAATCTGATCGTTGTGCACGATCGTGGCGATCGTTGTGTAATGCAGAGTTTGATCTGCAATCTACAATCTGTCACTCAAAGCAGCAGTATGTGAAATCTCAAATTTCTGCAATCTGTCCCTCAGAGCAACAGCAATAGTAATCTCAGGATGCAGGATCAGATGTTAAAATGTCTGCAATCTCTCCCTCACAAAAACGTCGGCAGCTTCCTCTCCCTACACTAACCCAAGAGCATGTGACATGCAGCACTGTGACTCCAGCTTATAAAGAGGCTGGGTCGCATGATGCACTGGCCAATCACAGCCATGCCATTAGTAGGCATGGTTGTGATGGCTTCTAAGGGCAAACCAGTGAAACGCTTGTTGATTGGCTGCCCTTCAGCTATTCAACATGCGTGATCAACTACCAGAACCCGAACCTGAACGTTTTTTTTAAATGTCCGTGTTTGGGTCCGGGTCCCGGACACCCGAAAGTTTGGTACGGACCCGAATGTTACAGTCCATGTTCGCTCAACACTAATCATTACTACTATATATATATATTTATGTTACAGCTGACACCTATTTGGACAAGGTGGAACTTCTAGGCTCACACAACCCTACCCATGCCATGTCTGTCCTCTGGCTGTCCCCTGGTGTTGGTTCTGGTTGGCTTCCTCCCCTCAGCTCCCATGCCATACATCCATTGCTACCGCCTGTTGGGATCTCAGCAAATTGGCACATTGCTTTGCCTGATGGTGAGTATGGGGCCTTCTACTCCTAGACCCCTCTGACCATTTACCATAACAACCTTCATTGTGTTATACATTTTTTCTTATTTATTATAGATGCATCACACACGCATCCACCCCTGAGGAAGCGAGCTATGTCTTGCGAAACATGTCGGGTTTATTAGATGCTTGTGCATACTGTATGTTTTTATATGTATCATTGCAAAATTGTACCATGATGTTTTTTATTGGCTCAGCAATTGTCATGCTATCCATGTATGTAAGATCATTTTTTAATAAATGTTCAAACTGTGTATACTCCTGTTACTTTGTCATTAGTGGCAAATGGTGCTCACCTCATATAAAGTCCCAGGGCGCTTTTCTGTGTATTTGTTGTCCTCTGTCTACCAGTAGGTTTCTGAAATGACCTGCAAGCTACATCCATGTATGGAGGTAGGCCTGATCTTCAAAACCAAAGAAAACATTTATTTTTGTACAACATAGGTACATTACTGTTACATTGGTACATAGGGGAGCTGGATTTTAGAAGAAAAAAAAGGTGAACTTAGCCTTTAAGCTTTTTTGAAAAATAATGCTATTGCTGTAGATTCTCAATGACCACAAATGTAAGGATCATTCTTCTTAGTGACCATCACTCTAATGTACCTTGAGCTGTAGATATAGTAATTATTAGCAAGGGTTCCCTGAGGCTGGAAAATTATTTCAAGAGTTCCTTCATATTAAAAATGATAAGAAAAGCTGGTATTAGATGTGGCTTAAAGCCAGGGGCAGCACCTAGCTTCATATATTATGCTGCTGACAATCAATAACAAATTCATCAACGGTTTGTGGACACCTGACTATCACAACTACATTATATGACCAAACGTATGTAGACACTGCTCCAGTTCCAGTAAAAATTGCTTCTAGCCTTGTGTCAACAGTTTGTGGATGGCCTATTTCTGTTGCAGCCTAATGTAGCTCTATAAAGACATAGATGTCCATTTATGAAACAGTGGAAAAAATCCACTGCTCCGTTCTCTGACATTCACAGAGGAGATTGTTCTCCTCTGTGAGCCAGTTTATGAACCCGTGAAGATCGCTTACCCTCTTGTGAAGTGTAGAGATCTACAAATGGTCCAAACAGTGGAGAACGCCCCTGATACTGTAATCGCATCAGACATTCCAAGATTACAGTACCAGAAATTCACAGAAACACTGAGATGTCTGTATATTAAGCAGTGATAAATTATCACTGCTCAGTAATGGACATTCTCGGAGGAGACCGCCCACCTGTTTAATAAAATTATTAGCCCCGTACACTATATATGTATACACACACATTATATATGCTTATACACACACATACATTATATATACGTATATGCAATTACATAAGTTGGTTGGGTGAAAAATGGACTTTGAAGGCATACTAAGTAAAAAATTATTGGTAAACTTTATTTGTTACATATTAGCAACCAAGTGCTTCATACAGTACACAAGACATCTAAAAAATCTTTAAAATGTGAATGAACAGACAAATCATGTATTTAAAGTGGCTTGTGGGCCACCAGTGATCCTCGAAGGTGCTTGGCCACTGGAGGTGAACCAGGACCTAGGAGGATCAAACATCATCAATAGCATACATAATGCTGGGATCTGTATCGTGAAAGCGCAAACCCAATTCTTTTAGTATATTTTAAAGATTTTTTAGATGTCTTGTGTATGAGGCACTTGCTTGTTAATATGTAACAAATAAAGTTTACCAATAATTTTTTACTTAGTATGCCTTCAAAGTCCATTTTTCACCCAACCAAATTATGTAATTGCATATTTGTAGCATAGGATGTGCATGCTTTTATGGTTTTGGCCCCTACTCCACACTGTGGTGGGGTCATTGTCTGAACTTCATGTTTAAAATATGATCATTTGTTTATATATATATATATATATATATATATATATATATATATATACAAATTAACAAGGCAGGGGGACATGGTTACTGTGTTGGGGGGGTCTGACCAAGGAAGAGGAAAGTCAGTAATCTTCCTCCTTCCCCCAGGATTGTCTCTTCACTCCCCGATTCACCACCTCTGAGCTCGTGAATCGGGCAGTGTGAATTCTGGCACGGATTGCCATTGAAGTGCGGAGATCGCAGCTTCATAAACTGGCCGTTTCTGTGTCAGTCAATCACAGCTTCTCCATGTGTAGAGATGATCACAGGAGAACATTTTCTCTCTCGATTATCTCTGCTTCATAAACCCAAAAATGAACTGTGATCAGTGGTGATCCTTAGGATCACCGCTGATCACAGTTTTGGAAACGGACACCATAGTTTGATAAGTTTAATGTGGAGAAATTGAGTGGCCTTCTCAAATCCCTGACTGCAAACCTAATAATCACCTATGGAAATTATTAGAATGCCAATTGCAAGCTATGTCTTTCATCCAACATTAGTATCTGACCTCACTAATGGTCTTTTAGCTGAGCATCCCAAAATTCCGTCAGACGTACCTCCAAAATCTTGTGGAAAGCCTACTCAGAAGAGAAAAGAATGTTACAACTGCAAAGGGGCCAACTGCAAATGGATGCATTTGGTTTTGAAATGTATGCTCAACACAAGCTCATATAGGTGTGAAGGTCAGGTGTCTACAAACATTTAGCCAAATATTGTAGAATACAGATTGCCAATAGTCCGGTGAGTACTATCCATTTTGTTGAAACAGTTTATAATGTACTTACAACTTCCCCAGTCTATGTCCATATACCTAGAAATATACTGCGAACAAAGTAGGTTTAGTATCTGTGTGAGGGGAATCTGAGGCACTGATGGTTGAAGGATCAAGCTGTTTGGAACCATCCATCCATTCATTCATCCATGTGGGATATGGGTTCATCCAAATTCGGTTTTAGACCTCTTATAATGTGAGGTCTAAACTTCTGGTAAGCGGCCTCTTTTTATCACATAGTGCGTGGTGCACGTTGGATCTATCCAGACTTTCTTCACGGTGGACTTTATCGTAGTTAACACTATTGGAACTATTTTTGGACAGTTTACTGTTAGTTAATCTTGTAACTGCAATACAAAGACTAGCCAGTCAATTGGTTAAGGATGGGGGGGGGGCACTACAAGTAAGTTACTTGACTTAGGGGAGCAGGAAGCATAACCGTAATATATAGTGTATGTGAACATATACTTGCTAAATTAATATTATACATAAAAACCTACTTGAATTACTAATATATTTTTAACCAGCTGAATAATGCCAAAGGAATGATGATTAATATGCTTAATTGAACATTTTGGGAATTAATATGGAAGAAATGTTACATAATATACATGGAGGTAATAGCGCTGTGGTCAGGCCCAGACCAACATTACGGAATCACCTTGTTTTTTTATGCAATGGGGTTGAGTTTCCAAGGAAGTGGTAGTGGCTGCTTGCTCTGCAGAGGAAATGAATATGAAATGGGATCGCTTCACTGAGAAGTGGGTCATCTGTTGGGTACTTCTGATGAAGACATTTAAAGGAGATTTACACATAGAACACAAAGGGGTCGATTTACTAAAACTTAGAGTGCAAAATCTGGTGCCGCTGTGCATGGTAGCCAGTCAGCTTCTAACCCCAGCTTGTTCAGTCAAGCTTTGACAAAAAAAACTGGAAGCTGATGTGCTGCACCAGATTTTGCAAATCAACCAAAAAGTGCCTAATCTACTTAAAGGAAATTCACAAAAGCAGGAAAGAATCACTGTGAAGGTAATTGGCACTCCAGGCTGTAGATTTATAGGAGTATGCAGATATTCATTGCAAAGCATGCATTAAAAGGAGAAATATAGCCAAAGCTTGTTTGGCTGTACCTCTCCTATGGATCACAGGAGTGAAATCAGTTTTGCACTCCTGTGACCCGTTTTCAGCAGAGAGCGGGCTGAAGTCCGCTGTCTGTTGACATCACCAATATCAGTCCAGGCACCGCATCATCCTGACCACGGAGTCTGGATCCACCAGGTGCCTGGACTGACACCCGTCTCAGCCCCTCAGTAAACTACTGAGAGCCTGAGACGGCCGCTCCGCCGCCTCCACAGCTCAGCGCTCCAGTGAGCGAGGAGTGGGAAGAGTAGAGCTGTGACTGACAGTCTACAGCTCTCTGCTCACTGAGTTGTGAAAACCAAGTGACTGGCGGTGTTCGATCACTAAGTTTTCAGTGTAGAAGCGCTGGGGGACAGATGAAGCATCGGACCGATGCTGCATCCACCTAGGTAAGTACAATGGGGGAAAAAAATATTTTCCTTTACTTCTCTTTTAATACTTAATGCACATGTTGTAGTGTGCATTGAACATTTGGGTGCCTTATATGGAGATGAGTTACAATGCCACGATTTTGGAAAGAGATGCCCAATAAGCTCATGATGGTCACTAGGGAGCTGTAAAGATGGAACCCTTCTGTATTACTATACGGACAGATCCCAAATAACGGATTTATTTTTTCTATAAAGGCTCTGGTATAAACCAATGTTTCTAATATCATGTTTTAATTATCTATGTACAGAAAATTGTAAAATATTTATTTTTCATAAAAAAAATTTTATTCAGAGTTCATCCATGACACCCCCTTTGCAAATCATTCTTGATTTTGTTATAACTTTTTTGAATTATCAAGGACCTGTTATTTCCTTATACAAGTCAAAAGAAATTCAAATGCATTAAAGCAAGCTAAGTACAGATCAGGAGGAGGTTGCCTTCAGGTCAAATGCCCCAAATTTTGGAAGCAGCTCAAGCTGATCGGAAATGTAAGATAAATGCATCTGAAATTATGGTGCAATTCTCTATTTACAAAAGTCATAAACCAGATGATAAAGTCTCAGCTAGAGAGTAGAAAGGGGTGTGCTCCTCCTCTGAATCATTCGGCAGTCTGTACAATCTGATCTTCCCACTGGGGCCGGGCAGGCATATTTAGTAGCAGTAGGCAACTTTTCAGCCTATAAAAAATATGAAATATTCGCATCAAACACCTGGAGGTCAACCAACATGAGTACAGGAAGATTATTAGAACTTCATGCAGGTAGCATATTGTATGAAAGCGACATTGAGATCTAATTTTTGCATACCTTTTAGAATTAATGGAACATTTTCCGTTATATGGTAGGTCCACTTTAATGAAACTTTAGCTTTTTTTCATGTAACTGATAGATTAATACGGATATAGCATAGCACCGTTTCATGTACTCTTGAACAGAACACTGTTTAGACATTTAGGATTCATTTATCATAATTGATAGGCCTTGTGTTTTCTTAACGCATGTATTTATTGTAGAGGATGTGGCTGCTTTTCCTCACTCAGTCACCAATAAACATTCTGTAAATAAGAAGGGAGATTGTGGACAGCTTGGAGCTGGTGGAGATTAAGCAGAAGATAGGCTTATCTGGTAATAAAAGTCAATTGACTCAACATCTGAATAGTGTCTCTTGTCATGGATGGCCCTGGCCAAATCACATAGCTCATGTCAGGATACAGTGCAGCTATCACTGTATACAAGAAAATAGTACACATGCTACACCGTACACTATATATACAGTATCTCACAAAACTGAGTATGCCCCTCACATTTTTGTAAGTATTTTATTATATCTTTTCGCCTAGGTTCACATTGGAGCAATTTGTCATGCGATTTGAGAGATCAAATCGCATGACAAGTCGCAGCCTATCGGCAGCAATGGCACTGTTCCAATCGGTGTGACACCAATTTTTCAGCGTGGCAACGATTTGCAAAAGTAGTTCCTGCATTACTTTTGCCGATTTCAGGTGCGACTTCAATAGACATCTGTGCATGAAGCCACACAGATGTCTATCAAGAAGCACCTGAAATCGCGCTGACCTTGCTACTTTGAAATCGCACTAGTTCAAGTGAAGTAGCAGCAATTTCAAAGTAGCATCAATGCGAACCAGGGCTTCATGTGACAACACTGTAGTAATGACACTTTGCTACAATGTAAAGTAATGAGTTTACAGCTTGTATAACCGTGTAAATTTGTTGTCCCCTCAAAACAACTCAGCACACAGCTATTAATGTCTAAACCGCTGGCAACAAAAGTGAGTACACCCCTAAGTAAAAATGTCCAAATTGGGCCCAAAGTATCAATATTTTGTGTGGCCAGCATTATTTTCCAGCACTGCCTTAACCCTCTTGGGCATGGAGTTCACCAGAACTTCACAGTTTGCCACTGAAGTCCTCTTCCACTCCTCCATGATGACATCACGGAGCTGGATGCCCCACAGATGCTCAATAGGGTTTAGGTCTGGAGACATGCTTGGCCAGTCCATCACCTTTACCCTCAGCTTCTTTAGCAAGGCAGTGGTCGTCTTGGAGGTGTGTGTTGGGGTCGTTATCATGTTGGAATACTGCCCTGCGGCCCAGTCTCCAAAGGGAGGGGGTCATGCTCTGCTTCAGTATGCCATAGTACATGTTGGCATTCATGGTTCCCTCAATGAACTATAGCTCCCCAGTGCCGACAGCACTCATGTAGCCCCAGACATAGAAACATAGAAAAGTGACGGCAGAAAAGTAGTCCATCAAGTCTGCCCCTTTTTATTTATTTTAAATTTTTTTTTTTATAATTTTTTTTTTTTTTCATTAACCACTTCCTTACTGGGCACTTAAACCCCCCTCCTGCCCGAACCAATTTTCAGTTTTCAGCGCTGTCGCTCTTTGAATGACAATTGCGCGGTCGTGCGACATTGTACCCAAACAAAATTTGCGTCCTTTTTTTTCCCACAACTAGAGCTTTCTTTTGGTGGTATTTGATCCCCTCTGCGTCATTTCTGATCGCCGCTATAAACAAAAAAAGAGCGACAATTTTGAAAAAAAAACAATATTTTTTACTTTTTGCTATAATAAATATCCAAAAATAAAAAAACAAATGTATTCATCAGTTTTGACCGATTTATATTCTTCTACATATTTTTGGTAAAAAAATCGCAATCGGCGTTTATTGATTGGGTTGCGCAAAAGTTATAGCATTTACAAACTATGGACATTGATTTATGGCGTTTTTATTTATTTTATTTTTTTTACTGGTAATGGCGGCGATCTGCGATTTTTATCGGGACTGCGATATCGGGGCGGACATGTCGGACATTTTTGACACATTTTTGGGACCAATGACATTTATACAGCGATCAGAAATTTAAATGTCCACTGATTACTGTATAAATGTAATTGGCAGTGAAGGGGTTAACCAGCAGGGGGCAGTGAAGGGGTTAACAATGTTCCCTGGGTGTGTTCTAACTGTGGGGGGGGCAGGGCTGGTCGGGACATAACAGATCTAACTGATCCCAGTGACAGGGATCAGTAGATTTGTCATGTCCCATTCACAGAACGGGGAACCGCCGTGTTTACTTCTGCGGCTCCCCGTTCCTCCTCTCTGAAAGGAGATCGCGGGTCTCCGGCGGACATCGGGTCCGCCCGACCCGCGGGCACGCTCCCGCGGGCGCACGTGCCGCTCGCGCCCGCGGGAGCGTGCCCAGCACAAGCCAAATGGGAGGACGTCTATTGACGTCCTCCCGGCATTTTAGAGCCGCGCTGTAGCCGTCATTCGGCTATGGCGCGGGTGGGAGGAGGATAACCTTGTTGTCTGACTATAGATTTATGTTTATCCCAAGCATGTTTGAAGCCATTTACTGTTGACTGTCTCACAACCTCTGTTGGTAGTTTATTCCAATCATCAACCACCCTTTCAGTAAAATAATACTTTCTAAGATTAGTTTTGAACTTCCCCCCAGTTAGTTTGTCCCCGTGTTCTTGATTTTGGTTTCATATTGAAAAGACTCCCCTCCTGAACCTTATTCACCCCCTTGATGTATTTAAAGGTTTCAATCATGTCTCCCCTCTCCCTTCTTTCCTCCAGACTGTACATATTAAGTTCCTGAAGTCGCTCTTGATATGTTTTATCCCCCAGACCTTTCACCATTTTTGTTACCCGTCTCTGAACTCGTTCTATTTTATCAATATCTTTTTGTAAGTGAGGTCTCCAGAACTGGACACAGTATTCTAAGTGAGGTCTCACTAAAGATCTATATAGAGGAATCAGAACCTCCTTCCTCCTGCTGGTGATCCCTCTACTGATACATCCCAGAATTCTATTTGCTTTTCCAACTGCCTGGTCACACTGTATGCTCATTTTGCAATCATCTGAAATAAGCACCCCCAAATCTTTTTCTTCTGTAGTGCTGGCTAACACTGTACCCCCAATGCTGTACTCTCTAAGGGGGTTCTTTTTCCCTAGATGCATTATTTTACATTTAGAAATATTGAACTGCAGTCTCCACTGCTTTGACCAATCTTCCAGCAATGCCAAATCATGTTCCATGTTACAGACACCTCCAGGGATATCAACCCTATTACACACCTTTGTATCATCAGCAAAGAGACATACATTGCCCAACAAACCTTTAGTTATATCACTTAAATAGAACAGGACCCATTACAGAGCCTTGTGGTGCCCCACTAGTGACTGGTCTCTGTTCTGAGTGCACCCCATTTACAACCACTGACCACAGACCATGACACTCTCACCACTATCACGCTTGACACCATCTGAACCAAATAAGTTTATCTTGGTCTCATCAGACCGCAGGACATGGTTCCAGTAATCCATATCCTTAGTCTGCTTGTCTTCAGCAAACTGTTTGCGAGCTTTCTTGTGCATCATCTTTAGAAGAGGCTTCCTTCCGGGATGACAGCCATGCAGACCAATTTGATGCAGTGTGCGGCGTATGGTCTGAGCACTGACAGGCTGACTCCCCCTAACCCCACCACACCCCCCCACCCCACCCCTTCAACCTCTGCAGAAATGCTGGCAGCACTCATTCATTTATTTCCCAAAGACAACCTCTGGATATGACGCTGAGCACGTGCACTCAACTCCTTTGGTCGACCATGGCGAGGTCTGTTCTGAGTGGAGCCTGTCCTGTTAAACCGCTGTATGGTCTTGGCAACCATGCTGCAGCTCAGTTTTAGGGTCTTGGCAATCTTCTTATAGCCTAGGCCATCTTTATGTAGAGCAACCATTCTTTTTTTCAGATCCTCAGAGAGTTCTTTGCCATGAGGTACCAAGTTGAATGTCCAGCGACCAGTATGAGAGAGTGAGAGTGATAACATCACATTTAACACACCTGCTCCCCATTCATGCCTGAGACCTTATAACACTAATGAGTCACATGAGACCAGGGAGGGAAAATGGCTAATTGGGCCCAATTTGGACATTTTCACTTAGGGATGTACTCTCTTTTGTTGCCAGTGGTTTAGACATTAATGGCTGTGTGTTGAGTTATTTTGAAGGGACAGCAAATTTACACTGTTATACAAGTGTCCTTTTTTCAGTGTTGTCACATGAAATATATAATAAAAACCAAAACCCCCCAAACAGTTTTGCCTTTGGTTACAGTTTAAGACCCAAACCTGACCTTGAAGCACCAAAACCAAAGCCAAAAAAACTGTAAATGTAGAAATGTATAATTAACATTTGTCTTAAAGAAAACCTAAAGGCAAAGCGTTTTTTTTTTTTGTGTGTTTTTTTTTGGACAGGGTAAGGAAGGGGTATAACTCTTATCAGTTTTCTCTTGCCTTCATTGTCCCATTAGGGAAATTTCCCTTTACTTCTTGTCCCATAGCCAAAACAGAAAGTGAGAGGAAATCCCTCCGAAGTGAAGCAATCCCTGGTTGTCACCAGTACTAGTGTCCCCATTGGAAGATTCCCCCTCTCCTCTAATTCTGGTGACAGCCCAAAATGTTGTATGTTCTTTTACTTTCACTCTTGGTGATAATGGTAAGCAGGACAAATAGAGAGGGTGCATCTCCCTAATGGAGGCACAGACAGTAATAAAATCCTGACCGTGTTCTAATCTCTCTCCACTCTATACAAAAAAAAAAAGAAGTTTTTGCCTTTAATTGTACAGTACTTTGAAGCCAGATAGCACCTTCAGCTTTTATTGCTCAGGCACATTCAGGCTGCATAAAAACTAAACTTTCCAATCTAGAGTAACTTTTTACTTTAAAAGCAGTCAAGAGACCCCCAATTATCCTTCCCCAGCAGAACACCAATGATCTGACAATCCCCCTGCACAGTAGCAGCTGCTGTTCTCCATCGAGCAGAGGGTGGGAGCGCTCCTGATTGGAGAGCTGTAGTGGTGCCTGTGCAGGGGATGCATCGGACCCCTGGAGACAGACCGCTGCTCTAACAAAGAGCACAACAGTCATTATCTTCAATGTTTTAATGTGGATGCAGTGTTTGCAGTGTCCTAAATCGCTATTAACAAAAAATGAAAATGTAAGACTTGTATGTATGTAAAAACATATTTTCTATGCATTCTTAATTTGTTTTAGAGCTATGAAAGCTAAAGGTACAGTTGGGCGTTAAGGGGTTAGAGTTGTGTCATGGTTTATATTATAACCTGCCCGAACCTCTCTTTTAAAAAATACCCATGATTGGCTATGAAATAAACTGAAACGGCAGTCATTAACCGCCTTTCGGAATGTAAGCCTCTCCATTTTCATTGACTAAACACACACTAGTACTGTGTCACAACAAAAGTTGCTTTCAGGGTCTTTCACAATTTTTATTACTAGAAAGTAATTGCCAAGCAAATGTACTGTGGACAGGCTGCAGACATTCCCTCCGTTCTCAATTCACATGTACTTTTGTGGTTGTTAAAACAATTTTTGTCTTCGTTTCATGCCCGCAGAATGAGTGATTTTTGTAACAGGATCTCAGCCCGATGACTCAGAAGGACTACACCAACTTTATCTTCATCTGCTCGCCTGGAACTACAAGAACAGAATGATACTGCCTTTCAGGTGTGCTAAAGAAGTCCTCCTGTCTAATTAGTCAGTGCCCCCACCTGCTTTTATTCCAAATCACTGTATGCTTGCCTCATTTCCTACAGTCTCTAGGCCAGTCTGGTGATGTCAAGGGTCCTTCCTCAGGAGCACAGGAAAAGGTCCTTCTTCAGGAGCACAGGAAAGGTCCTTCCTCAGGAGCACAGGAAAGGTCCTTCTTCAGGAGCACAGGAAAGGTCCTTCTTCAGGAGCACAGGAAAGGTCCTTCCTCAGGAGCACAGGAAAGGTCCTTCCTCAGGAGCACAGGAAAGGTCCTTCCTCAGGAGCACAGGAAAATGTCCTTCTTCAGGAGCACAGGAAAAGGTCCTTCCTCAGGAGCACAGGAAAAGGTCCTTCTTCAGGAGCACAGGAAAGGTCTTTCCTCAGGAGCACAGGAAAGGTCCTTCCTCCAGCACTGAGTTGCATTTATGTATTGTGGTGAAGAAGTACTACTAGGGGGAAGCTCTGGATGGAAGGTGATTGTTGTACCAAATTATTTTTTTTCTAAAATCTAAGCGAGTATATTAGGAAAAAATAGAATCAAACCCTGGGCGGTTTAAAAGACACAATTCAATACAGCTATGTAGTCATGAATACATAATTACATTTATGTCTTTAAAGGCAAGCGCTGTAAGCTTGGTTTCAGCAGTGCCTTTACAGCAGAGCTCAGCCTGGATGATGGAGAAACTGCACAAGAAGCCAATCAGTTCATGGCTTTATAAGGAGCATGCAGAAAGTAGTAGAAAGCCAGGTGAAGGAACGATGAGCCTTTCATTGTACTGATTCTTTTTCACTGTCCAGTCACAGGTTGGGGCAGGTCCATGACAAGCTGGGCTCAGAGGAAGTGGATTGAGATATGCTAGCTGTCATTCAACCTAAAACATAGAGGACATCTAGTGGCAGAAAAGAAGCTCTGCAGGGTACAGCTTCCAATGAAAAGTGAATTTTGCAGCAATAGCTTCACCTATGACTTTTTATATTATTATTTGTGCCTGGAGTTTAGCCTTAACTGTTAGTGCTAATAAAAAAATAAGAGGGCTGTTCTGAAAGTAATGCAAACGTGTGCATAACATTTTTTTATTAAAGAGGAGCTCCAGTCAGGTGTGAGTAAATTAAAAGTCAGCAGATACAAAAACTGTAGCTGTTTACTTTTACGAAACAGACACTCACCTGCCCAAGGATCCAGTGCTGTTCTCACTTGAGTTGGTTTCTTCACCGGTCTTCGGTCCCTGTCACCAGCATGTTAACTGTGGGCAACCGGCTGTGACTCCTTGCGGCTTCACAGCCAGCTGACCATTGCACATGCGCAAGCCACGCTGCGCTTTATGAACTGTGTGTATCCCAGAAAGCTGCGGGCAGGGAGTTAGGGGGAGGAGAACATCCACTCGGATTGCCTAGGTGATGGGACTGGGCACCCACTCCCTCCCAAAAAAAAAAACACCATCTGAATGTGGCAGAGAAGGGAGGGATAAGGAAAAAGAGCAGAAATTACCCTTTTGGGTGAAGTTTTGCTTTAACTTACATAGGTTGTTCAGATTTCATGTCTTGTCACTTGGGTATTTTGTCTGTGGAATCGTCTTTGTGAGCATTCTGTAGCCTCTTGTAGATGTCGTACAGCCTGCACCCCTCTCCTATGTCAAGAATTCAATGACGGCACATTGCTTCTTCTTTATTTACCTGCAATTAAAAAGAAGAAAAAAATGCTACTAGAGAGAAAAAGTTATATTACCAACATCTCAAATTTGAATGATCTATGTAAATTAACAAAAAAGCATACCTACTCTGGCATTATGTTCAGTACATCACTGCGTTTTTTAATTTTTTTGTGCTGTAAACAAAAAAAGACTGACAATTTTGAAAAAAAAACAATATTTTTTTACTTTCTGTTATAAAAGATAACTAATAAAAAAATTCAAAAAATCTAATTTCTTCATAAATTTAGACCAATATGTATTCTGCTACATATTTTTGGTAAAACAAAAACCCGATAAGCATGTTTGCACAAAAGTCTACAATTTATTTGATACAGTGGGTAAAATAATTATTTGATGCCCTGAAGTTTTCGTAAGATTGTCCACTTACAAAGAAAGAAAGGGTCTATAATTTTTATCATAGGTGTATTTTAAATGATAGATACAAAAAATACAGCAAAAACACATGATACACATGTTATAAATTGAGTTGCAGTTCAGTGAGTAAAATAAGTACTTAATCCCCTACCAACCAATAATAATTCTGGTGCTCACGTGGTACACAGATTAGTCCTGTCAATTTAAGTAGGTGCTCCTAACGACAACTCGTTATGTATATAAAAGACACCGGTCCACAGAATCTCTTTCTTCCATTGAAACCTCACCATCATGGGCAAGGCCAAAGAGCTGTCAAAGGACATCAGGAACAAGATTGTAGGCCTTGGGCAAGGCTGATATGGGCTACAGGACCATCAGCAAGAAGCTTGGTAATAAGGAGACAACTGCTGAAGCGATTATTCGTTATTAGATATACAATATAACCATCAATCACCCTCAGTTTGGATCTCCATGCAAGATTTCGCCTCATGGGGTAAGAATGATCAGTAGAAAAGTGAGGGATCAGGCCAGAACTACATGGAGAAGCTTGTGAATGATCTCAAGGCAGTTGGGACCACAGTCACCAAACAAACCATTGGTAACACAATACACCGCCATGGATTGAAATCCTGCAGCACTGCAAGGTCCCGCTCCTCAAGAAGGCACATGTACAGGCCCTGATGTTTGCCAATTAACATCTAAATGATTCAGAGAAGGATTGGGAGAAAGTGTTGTGGTCAGATGAGACCAAAATTGAGCTCTTTGGCATTAACTTGACTTGCTTGTTTGGAGGAAGAAAAATACTGACTATGACCCTGAGAACACCATCCCTACAGTCAAGCACAGAGGTGGAAACATTGTGCTTTGGTGCTGTTTCTCTGCTAAAGGTACAGGCCAGCTTTGTCTAATTGAGGTGCCAATGATCCAGGCCATGTATTGTAAAATCTTGGATGAGAACCTTCTTCATCAGCCAGAACACTGAAGATGGGTCGTGGATGGGTCTTCCAGCATGACAATGACCCAAAATTAGGGTTGCCACATCATCCCTTTAATCAGGGGCATATCATGAAATTAGTGGGCCCGTATGCAAGCCCACACCGATCCGATGATTCCTGGCTGTCAACCAGGGAGAGATCATCCATGGGTGCAGTGTGGGTCAGAGCACAGTGGGCCCCCCCCCACCCCTCAGGGCCCGTGTTCAGTGAACACCCTGCATCCATGAATGAT
This sequence comes from Glandirana rugosa, assembly GCA_018402905.1. Classification (NCBI taxonomy): domain Eukaryota; kingdom Metazoa; phylum Chordata; class Amphibia; order Anura; family Ranidae; genus Glandirana; species Glandirana rugosa. Next base: position 919,354 of record BLSH010067664.1, on the reverse strand, counting down.
ACACCACTGCCTTTAATCCAGGACACATACTAATTACACAGATTCTGTGGCTGATTAAGGTGGTAATTTAAACTCACTTGGTGCTCTATCTGCATTAAATCAGCCACAGAACCTGAGTAATTCATATGTGTCCTGGATTAAAGGGATGATGTGGTAACCCTACCCAAAACATACTGCCAAGGCAACAAAGGAGTGGCTCAAGAAGAAGCACATTAACGTCATGGAGTGGCCTAGACAGTCTCCAGACCTTAATCTTATAGAAAATTTATGGAGGGAGCTTAAACTTTGAGTTGCCATGTGACAGCCAAGAAACCTTAAAGTGATTGTAAAGCTTCCCGTTTTATTTTTTTTTAACCACTTGCCGACCGTCGCTCGATATCGCAAACTGCTGTCATATGACGGCGGCTACGATATCCCTCACTGTGAGCGCGCACGCACCGCCGGAGGTGTGCTCGCATGCTCACTGGGTCCAGTGGGGGGCAGGGAGCGGGTGCGGCGGACTCGATCGCCACGGCTACCTGCGATGGCCCCCCCTCGCAGTGAAAGTACGGAGGTCCGTGTAAGTAAACACACAGATCTCCGTTCTGTTAGAGGGGGAAGGGCTGTGATGACAGGCTTCCTGTATATGGAAGCCGTGATCACTCCCTTCCCCCAGCCAGGCCAGCCCACACACAGTTAGAACACGCCCAGGGAACACAGTTAACCCTTAGAGCGCCCCCTGCAGGTTAATCCCTTCACTGCAATGGCATTTACATAGTAATCAGTGCATTTTTATAGCACTGATCGCTGTATAAATGCCAATGGTTCTAAAAAAGTGTCAACATGGTCCAACATGTCTGCTGCAATATTGCAGTACCACAAAAAATCGCAGATCGCCGCCATTACTAGTAAAAAATTAAAAAAAAATAAAAACCCCAGAAATGAATTCTCATCATCCGTAAACGCTGCAACTTTGGCGAAACCAATCAATAAATGCCGAATGCGATTTTTTTTACCAAAAATATGAGAAAGAATATAAATCAGCCAAAAAATTTTTTTTATATATTTTTTTTTTTTTTTGGATTGGTATTTTAGCAAAAAGTAAGAAATTTGTTTGTTTTTTTTGCAAAATTGTCGCTCTTCTTTTGTTTATAGCGGCGATCAGAAATGACGCAGAGGTGATCAAATACCACCAAAAGAAAGCTCTATTTGTGGGAAAAAAAGGACGCAAATTGAGTTTGGGTACAACATCGCACGACTGCGCAATTGTCAGTTAAAGCGACGCAGTGCCGAATCGCAAAAAGTGCTCTGGTCCTAAAGGGGGAAATCCTTCCGGGGCTGAAGTGGTTAAATAACAAACATGTTATACCCACCTCCTCTGTGCAGTGGTTTTGCACAGAGTAGCCCAGGTCCTCCTCTTCTGGGGTCCCTTGGTGGTGATCTTGGCTCCTCCTCTGCATCGAGTGACGTGCCAGGGAAGCGATTTCCCTGGTTGTCACCCGTGCGGGCACGCTTCCGAGTCCTGCTGTTGCATGTATTCACACAAACAGCGGGACTCGGGCCTGCCCACCGGCTCCCGCGTCATTGGACTTGAGCCAATGGCTCCCCTGCTATCAATCCATCCAATGAGGTCCAGAGCCGGCAGCTAGAGGGACAAGGCTCGTCCTTGGCATGGGAGCGGTTCGGGTTTAGGTAAGTAAAGGGTGGCTCTGGAGAGGCTGCAGCACTTAAAAGGTTTTTCACCTTAATGCATAGAATGCATTAAGGTGAAAAAACAGAAGACTTTACAACCACTTTAAGGATTTAGAGAAGAGCTGTAAAGAAGAATGGACCAAAATCTCTCCTGAGATGCGTGAAAACTTGGTAACCAACTACAAGAAACATCTTACCTCTGTGCTTGCTAACAAGGGTTTCTCCACAAAGTACTAAGTCATGCTTTGCTTGGGGATCAAATACTTATTTTACTCACAGAACTGTAACTCAATTTATAACATTTGTATCATGTGTTTTTTCTGGATTTTTGGTTGATATTCTGTCTCTATCATTTAAAATACGCCTATGATAACAATTATAGACCCTTTATTTCTTTGTAAGTGGGCAAACTTACAAAATCTGTGAGGGGTCAAATAATTATTTTCCCCATTGTATATACTGGAATTTTTATTTTTATTTTCTTTTACTAGTAATGGCGGTGATCAGCGACTTATAGCAGGGCTGCGATATTCCGGCGGACGGTCTGACACTACATGACAGTTTGTGGGAAGCAGTGACACTAATACAGTGATCAATGCTAAAAAATATGCACTGTCACTGTACTAGTGACACTGGCAGGGAAAGGGTTAAACATCTAGGGCGATCAAAGGGTTAAATGTGGGCCTAGCCAGTGGATGTGTGCACTATGTGTGCTGCTTTTACTTAGGTAAGTGTTGGTTGGTTTGACAGCTCACATGACTGGCTGGCAAATATCCAGGGGTATTCCTTGTATCAGAGGGACAGAGAGGGTAGGAGAGGGGGAGGGATGTGTCTATATATCTGGAATGACTTACAGGTAGAAGAGTGGAATGACAAAGGGTGGAAGTAAGCGGGAAATTACTAGTGGGGATATGTTACAGGCCCCATAACCCGAGGGAAGAGATGGAGATGGATCTCCTTTCACAGTTAGAAATGGCAGCAAGACAGGGAAATGTCATCATAATGGGGGACTTCAACTATCCCGACATTGACTGGGCAGGAGGAATAGCCCACTCATTAAAGACCCACCATTTCTTAAATGTTCTACAAGACAACTTCATGTCCCAATTGGTGGATTCCCCAACTAGAAGTAAAGCATTGCTAGATCTTTTAATTATAAATTATACAGATCTGTTGCAAATGTGGAAATATGAGACAACGTGGGAACTAGAGAGCACAGAAGTATTACATTCTACATAAATCATAGGAAAAGGGGGCACAAGGGGAGTACAAGAACACTACATTTCAAAATAGCCAACTTTCCTAAACTGTGCTCAATGCTACAGGATATTAAGTTGGACCAAATCCTTGATACAGGGAACACAGAGGAAAAATGGGAATGTTTTAGAAATACATGAAATAAAATGGGTAAATAAATAAATCACAGAGTGAATTCCAAGGGGTAATGAATATAGAAAAACAAAGGTTAAACCTGGGTGGCTGAACAAAACTAAAATGTCAAATTAAGGACAAAAAAAAGACCTTTAAAAAGTACAAATCGGAGGGGTCAGTGTCAGCATTCCAACACAAGGAATGCAATGTGAGGCGTAAGAACGCAATCAGGGTGGCTAAAAAAGAGATACATAGCGGAGGAGAGTAAAAATAATCCCAAGACGTTTTTTAAATATATTAACAGTAAAAAGGCAAGGACGGAACACATAGGCCCCATAAAGGACGAGGAAGGGAAATGGTTACAGATTGCAAGGAGAAAATAGCTGTGTTAAATGCTTTTTCCTCCTCAGTCTTCACACAGGAAAAGAAGGGGTATGCCGACCACGACAGTATTGTTAGCAACATGCCACAGGCCGGAGTCCGGAAAGGATTAGAGAAGCTTAACATAAATAAATCATCAGGACCAAATGGCTTACACCTGAGAGTCCTTAAAGAACTCAGCCAGGTTATAGCCAGACCGATAATTCCTAATCTTCATGGACAGCATACTGACACATACTGACAGGATTGGTATCAGCTGATTGGCGAAAAGCTCACGTGGTACCAATTTTCAAAGAAGGACAGAGATCCATTCCTGGAAAGTACAGGCCTGTCAGTCTAACGTGGGTAGTTCATAAACTATTTGAGGGGATGATAAGGGACCATATCCAAGCATTTGCTGATGAAAACAGTATCATTAGCAGTAATCAGCACAGGTTTACGAAAGATCACTCTTGCTAAACCAACCTATTAACATTCTATGAGAAAGTGAGCTGCCATCTGGACAATGGTAGGCCAGTGGATGTGGTGTATCTGGATTTTGCAAAAGCATTTGATACAGTCCCCCACAAACGCTTAATCTACAAGCTGAGGTCTGTAGGCATGGACCATAAGGTTTTTTTCTTGGATAGAATACTGGCTATGGGGTCGTGTCCAAAGGGTTTGTATGAAATAACGTATATTTAGAATGGTCTAGAGTGGATAGTGGGGTACCCCAAGGCTCTATCCTAGGACCAATTCTGTTTAATTTATTTATAAATGATATGAAAGGTGGGATAAATAGCTTGATCCCAGTGTTTACTGACAACATAAAAATATGCAGGGCAATAACAACACAGCAGGATATAGAAACTTTACAAGAGGACCTGAATAAATTAATGGAATTGGGCTACTGCTTGGTAAATGAGGTTTAACATTGAAAAATGTAAGGTAATGCACCTGGGGGGTAAAAATATAAACGCAAGTTACCCATTGGGGGGGAACCCCTAGGGCAGTGGTTCTCAACTCCTGTCCTCGGGACCCACTAACAGGTCAGGTTTGCAGGATAACTGAAATACATCACAGGTGATCTCATTTGCTGCTCAGTGATTGCAGTATTCTAGTCTGCATCTCCCCAAGGCAATACTTAAAATCTGGCCTGTTAGTGGGTCCAGAGGACCAGAGTTGAGAACCACTGCCCTAGGGGATTCCAGGATGGAGAAGGATCTGGGGGTTCTAGTAGAAGACAGACTGAGCAATAGCATGTAGTGTCAAGCTGTGGCTACCAAAGTCAGCAGAATATTAGGATGCATTAAAAAGGGAATTTACTCCAGAGATAAAATGATTATTCTGCCACTTTATAAGACTCTGGTTTGCTCGCATCTGGTGTATTCTGTCCAGTTCTGGTCACCAATCCTCAGAAGGGATGTGCTGGAGCTGGAGAGAGTACAGAGAAGGGCAACTAAATTAATATGGGGACTGGAGGTCCTTAATGATGAGGAATGACTACAAGCGCTAAATTTATTCTCCCAGGAGAAGAGACACTGGAGAGGAGATATGATAGCATTATACAAATATCTCAACGGTGATCCCAACGTAAGTATGAAACTTTTCAGTCCCAGGGAGTATAAGAGGACACGTGGCCACACGATTAGACTGGAAGCGAAGAGGTTTAACCTTAAGCTGCGTAGGGGTTTTTTCACTGTCAGGGTGGTAAGGATGTGGAACTCTCTTCCACAATCGGTGGTGTCGGCAGGAAGTATGGATCGTTTTAAAAGACTCTTGGACGGGCATCTTAGCGAAAACAATATATGCGTATATAGGAAAGGATTTTTCTACACACACATTATTCAACCTTACCAACTAAGTGATGGATTTGGAGGGAAAGAAAATCCATCACTTCTCCCCCTGTCAGAATGGAGCTCTGGTCCGTGTTATTTCCCGACGATCGGTGAGTGCCGACAGACATCCATTGGCTGACACCTGCTGATCAGCTTCTGCTCTGACAAATCACAGCATGTGCACCCCCCTACCAGGAAATGCAGAATCATGTATATACACTGGTTACGCCTGCCTTTACACGCACATGATCTTTAATGGCATCCCAGTCTTAGTCTGTAGGATTCAATATTGAGTTGGCCCACCCTTTGCAGCTATAACAGCTTCAACTCTTCTGGGAAGGCTGTCGACAAGGTTTAGGAGGTGTCTATGGGAATGTTTGCCCATTCTTCCAGAAGCACATTTGTGAGGTCAGGCACTGATGTGGACAAGAAGGCCTGGCTCACAGTCTCCCCTCTAATTCACCCCAAAGGTGTTCTATCGGGGTGAGGTCAGGACTCTGTGCAGGCCAGTCAAGTTCCCCCTCCCCAAACTCGTTCATCCATGTTTTTATGGACCTTGCTTTGTGCACTGGTGCGCAGTCATGTTGGAGCAGGAAAAGGCCATCCCCAAACTGTTCCCACAAAGTTCGGAGCATGAAATTGTCCAAAATGTCTTGGTATGCTGAGACCTTAAGAGTTCACTTCACTGAAACAATGGGGCCAAGCCCAACTCTTGAAAAACAACCCTACACCATAATCCCCCCTCCATCAAATGACTTGGATCAGTGCACAAAGCAAGGTCAATAAAGACATGGATGAACGAGTTTGGGGTGGAGGAACTTGACTGGCCTCCTGACCTCACCCGATAAAACACCTTTGGAATGAATTACAGCAGAGACTGTGAGCCAGGCCTTCTCGTCCACCATCAGTACCTGACCTCACAAATGTGCTTCTGGAAGAATGGTCAAACGGTCCAATAGACACTCCTAAACCTTGTAGACAGCCTTCCTAGAAGAGTTGAAGCTGTTATAGCAGCAAAGGGTGGCCAAACCAATATTAAAACCTATGGCCAAAGACTGGGATACCATTAAAGTTCATGTTCATGTGTGTGCAAAGGCAAGCGCCCCAATACTTTTGACAATATAGTGTACTGTAGCAGTAAATCTGCTACGGGGTGGTCGGAAAGTGGTTAGAAGGGTGCCTAGAAGATTAAATCACATGCATAAAAAATCTGAGAAGAGTCTGAGCAGTGGGTAAGTTTTCCAAGTCTTTGCAAGAATGAGACCAGCAGATTCCTTCCATTGGTGGTGATTTTTTTTAAAGGCCCAAGCTCCATGGCCACCATCACAACCCCCCGTACACGACTGCTTTTGTTTTTCACAATTATTTCCTTATTCATCTCTATCACGCTTGCCGGCCTGCGCACGAGTTGAAACACAGAGCATTTCCTGCGTCAGGAACACCACACTCATTATTACCGTCTCGTATGCTTCGTATTGGTTGCATGAACTCTGGGCTAGCAGATAATGTTATCGTGTTTAAAACAGTTCTGGACGAGAATGACATTAAAAAACAAACTTTGGCAGGATCAAAGCCTTTTGCTGAGTCCAAGTTTTGACTGAACTGCGCTTTCTTTTCCCCCTCCTTTAAGTAATTGCAGAGAGGGCAGGAAAACATGTGAAATATTTTCAACACTGCGCTACCGAGGGCTCAGATCTCCAACGTTAACTGTAAACATTTTAACAAATGAGCCAGTAAAGGGGTTACGTAAACATGGGAAAATGGTTCTTGTTAAGTGCATGATGTAGACCGTGCTGAAGAAGCTGGATTAGAGCAATGAAACACGCATGATAAGGGCTCTAATTCCCTGCTAATTGGCAGTCATACCAGGCCCGGGCTTGCTTCGGACAGATGTGTATAGGACGCCTTTACTGTCCCGGGGCCAAAGTATCAAACGCTCAGCTGTGCGCCGCTACCAAATATCATGCAGCGGGTCATTTTAAACTGCAGCTGTGACTTGTGGAGCAAAATAAACAGAGTAATCATGGGGTTAGCTGCATGACAGATCCATATAGATAGATAGATAGAGATATATACATTCACTATATTACCAAAAGTATTGGGATGCCTGCCCTTACACGCACATGCAACTTTAATGGCATCCCAGTCTTAGTCCGTAGGGTTCATTATTGGGTTGGTCCACCCTATAACAGCTTCAACTCTTCTGGGAAGGCTGTCCGCAAGGTTTAGGAGTGTTTATGGGAATGTTTGACCATTCTTCCAGAAGCACATTTGTGAGGTCAGGCACTGATGTTGGATGAGAAGGCCTGGCTCACAGTCTCCGCTCTAATTCATCCCAAAGGTGCTCTATTGGGTTGAGGTTCAGGTAAGTCAAGTTCCTCCACCCCAAACTGGCTCATCCATGTCCAGAGCCCTCCCTGCCCCAAAGCACCCCCCCCATGTTGAGGGCATGTGGCCTGTTATGGTTCAGGAGGGGGGGCACTCGCTCACCCCCCCCCCCCTTACCTGGCCTGCCAGACTGCGTGTTTGGATGAGGATCTGGTATGGATTTTGGGGGACCTCACACCATTTTTTTTTCTTTCAGCTGTCAGCAGAGAAGCCTGCTGACAGCTGATGTCTCATCCGTTGTTAAGGACACGACGGCCGGATTCCCAGCCCCACTCCTTAACAACACATTGACGGTGATGTTCGTCGGCCGAACGTACAGAAAATGTGGGTGTTAGACCCGAACCGTTCGCCCAACACTACCCAGGAGGCCTTATTCTTTCATTCACAAAGGTGGAGGGGGCAGGTCTAGTAGCACATTATCGGGAGGCCCACCGGCTGAACTCCAAAAAGCCAGTAAAGTGATTGTAAAGGCACATTTAACCACTTGCCAACCGCCTGCCGTGGCTTGACGGCGGCAAAGTGGTTCGTTATTGCAAACCGCCGACACCTGGCGGCGGCGATAACGAGTAACGCGCCGATGGAGTAGGGTTGCCACCTGTTCGGGATTCACCTGGACAGTTTGGGTTTGGACCCATGTGTCCAGGTTTCAGACCTCCTGAATCCCGGACACATTATTCAGACCGGACTATTGTTGCTGGCTGCAGTTGTGTAAGCCGAGAATGTCTGTTACACTCTCACTGCCCAAAGCCCACAAGAACAGTCCCCCCCCCCCCCACACAGACGGGAGAGGAGATCTTCTCCTCTTCCTCTCTCCCCTATCCCTCCGTGTCTGCCCACGCTCCAATCCCTGGCGTTGTGCCTCAGAAAAGGGTAGTGGGGGCCAGAAATTTGAAGTCCAGCAGTCTCAGATACATCTGGATGAAAGGTGCTGACTGCCAAGGAGTGAGTGAGCTCACCATCCATCCCTGTCTGACTGAAGTCTCCCACCTTCTCTCCCTTGGTTCTAAGTGAGTACACTAAGGTAAATCGGGGTTCTCAGAGCACCCCTTACATCAGAGTTCCCCTTTACACTAAACGCCACAGTGTCCCCCCTTACATCGGAGTCTTCTCCGTACATCAAAGTTCTCAGTGTTCCCCCTTAGATCAGGGTTCCCAGAGCATTTCTTAAGTTAGAGTCCCTAGTGTTCTCCCTTACATCAGAGTCTTCAGATGTAAAAGGGGAAATCTGTGGATTCAAATGTAAAAGAGGAACTCTGTGGATTCAGATGTAAAGGGGGACTTGTGATTAACTTCATACGATTCGAAATGCAACATATATGTATAGTTTATATTATAAAAAAAAAATAGCTGTGCGCCGCTAAAGTGTGCGGGTTTGACTTGAAGAAAAAGGTGGCAACCCTACGCTGGAGGTGCGCTCGCACACTCACTGTGTTCCAAGGGGGCCAGGGAGACGGTAGGACGGACTTGATCTCTACCGGCTACCCGCAATGGCTCCCCCCCCGCAGTGAGGGATCGGAGGTCCGTGTATGTAAACGTGTATGTATATGGAAGCCGTGATCACTCCCCTCCCCTTGCCAGCCCAGCCCCCATACAGTTACAACACACTGAAGGAACACAGTTAACCCTTAGAGCGCCCCCTCCAGGTTGACCCCTTCACTGCCAATGGCATTTACACAGTAATCAGTGCATTTTCATAGCACTGATCGCTGTATAAATGCCAATGGTCCCAAAAAAAGTGTCAAAACGGTCCGACATGTGCGCCGCAATATCGCAGTACCGCTAAAAATCGCAGATCGCCGCCATTACTAGTAAAAAACAAATAAATAAATAAAAACCCCATAAATTAATTCTCATCATTCGCAAACGCGGCAACTTTTGTGCAAACCAATCAATAAACGCCGATTGCAATTTTTTTAACCAAATATATGAGGAAGAATATAAATCAACCAAAACCAATGAAAAAAATTTTTTTTTTTTTTTGGATTTGTATTTTAGCAAAAAGAAAGAAATATTGTTTTTTTTTTTTTTTGCAAAATTGGCGGAATTTTTTTTTTTGGTAATAGCGGTGATCAGAAATGGCGCAGAGGTGACCAAATACCACCAAAATAAAGCTCTATTTGTGGAAAAAAAAGGACGCAAATTTAGTTTGGGTACAACGTCGCAAGACCGCGCAATTGTCAGTTAAAGCGATGCAGTGCTGAATCGCAAAAAGTGCTCTGGTCCTACAGTGGGAAATCCTTCTGGGGGTGAAGGGGTTAAAAAAATAAATAAACATGTTATAGTTACCTCCTCTGTGTAGTTGATTTTGCACAGAGCAGCCCAGAGCCTCCTCTTCTTGGTCCCTCTTTGCAGCTCCTGGCCCCTTCCTCCTGGCCCCCTCCCTTTGAGGGTACAGCAAATTTACATTGTTATACAAGCTGTACACTCACTACTTTACAGGGGTACTCACATGGGCGTCCGCAGATAGGGGCAAGGGGGGGCAAGTGCTCCCCCTTGGAATCAGGGATCGGATCAGGGGTTGCCCACTAGGTCCTTATCCTCTTGGGCTATGTATGAAGTCTCTGATCGTCTCGTGTGCCATGTCCACAGTCTCAGACCATCTCCTTCGACGTTTCTCCCTGGTTCTTCTCCTCCGAGACCCGACGAGACACGTTTTAGTTGATGTGTCTCCTCCATTGAT
>BLSH010067664.1:885060-896521 GCA_018402905.1 Glandirana rugosa | reverse complement strand
CTTTTTTACATTTTTTTTTATTGGGTATGTATTATAGAGCAAAAAATAAAAACCGCAGAGGTGATCAAATACCACCAAAAGAAAGCTCTATTTGTGGGGGGGCATCAATTTTGTTTGGGTACAACGTCGAGCAATTGTCAGTTAAATCGGCGCAGTGCCGGATCGCAAAAAATGCTCTGGTCAGGAAGGGGGTAAATCCTTTCGGGGCTGAAGTGGTTAATAGCAACATATAAGCCATAGATCAGGTATTTGTCTCTTTTCACCTTTTCAGTCTCTGAACACCTTTCCAGGCTGTATGGAGCCTCTGACTCATTCACCTTTTTCTTTCTTTGAGGTCCTTGCACATTTCCCATGAACCTCTCTCCTCTTTAGGCTAACATAAGACAGACCAGACAGAGCAGACAACCCAGAGTCCAACTTAATTAGCGCAAACATCCAGATTTGCAATAATTGTCATTATCGCTTTGAATCATTATTCTTAATAATCATAATAATTTCCGCTAGCGATAAGGAAAGATTATTTTTCTGGCAATATGGACTGTTTATCTGGTGGGACGTGTAATGCATAAGATCCCCCCCTCGCTGGCTGGAGAGGATCAGAGCATTCTTCTTTGTCACAGAGAAGGAGGAATATGCTCATCGTCTCTTCACTGTTGACCTGGTAAGAGTGGCTCACATCCAGGCTGATATGGTGCTGGTTTATATCTGCGGAATAAGAGAGCTTTAAGGAACATGTGACTCTAAATTCATAATTCAGTTGGGCAATCTAGACAATTAATACTCCTCATAGCATGCCTAAATAGTGGGTGAAGCCACAAACCAATGCATAGCTTTGTGATTTACAAGAGGCCCTGTTACCAGATCATTCATATCAACAACATTCTTTCCATAAGAATATACTGGATGTGCATTAAAAGAATGTTATGCTATTCACCTGTAAAAGCCTCCCTTGTGTATACATCCAAAAACCCTGAAACTGCTGCTGGGTTCTGCCATCTTGGATATGATGCCAGCAGCCCCAGCAGACTCAGAGTTGTCACTTATAGTATTTCCCTTAACACCTTTCTGGCAGCTACATAAAAGGTTAAGTAAAAAGATGAGTTGAGGGGCAGAGGAGCTGGGCCAGCACAAGGTGTAATTAGAAGCTCCCAAAAGAGGAGGGAGCTGTGATGTGCAAGAAGGGAGAGGGCTAGGCTAGGGAATTGACACCAATCGAATGACCATTCCTTAGCTAGTTCAGAGGCACATTGCAAGTCTGCTACCCCAATATTTCATATTTCTGATGTGTGTCTGCTGTCCCCATTCACATAACATAACTTAACCACTTGTTGACCATATTGCTTATATACAGTGGGTACAGAAAGTATTCAGACCCCCTTAAATTTTTCACTCTTTGTTATATTGCAGCCATTTGCTTAAATCATTTAAGTTCATTTATTTTCCTCATTCATGTACACACAGCACCCCATATTGACAGAAAAACACAGAGTTTTTGACATTTTTGCAGATTTATTAAAAAAGAAAAACTGAAATATCACATGGTCCTAAGTATTCAGACCCTTTGCTGTGACACTCATATATTTAACTCAGGTGCTGTCCATTTCTTCTGATCATCCTTGAGATGGTTCTACACCTTCATTTGAGTCCAGCTGTGTTTTATTATACTGATTGGACTTGATTAGGAAAGCCACACACCTGTCTATTTAAGACCTTACAGCTCACAGTGCATGTCAGAGCAAATGAGAATCATGAGGTCAAAGGAACTGCCTGAAGAGCTCAGAGACAGAATTGTGGCAAGGCACAGATCTGGCCAAGGTTAAAAAAAAAATTCTGCTGCACTTAAGGTTCCTAAGAGCACAGTGGCCTCTACAATCCTTAAATGGAAGACGTTTGGGACGACCAGAACCCTTCCTAGAGCTGGCTGTCTGGCCAAACTGAGCTATCGTGGGAGAAGAGCCTTGGCGGGAGAGGTAAAGAAGAACCCAAAGATCACTGTGGCTGAGCTCCAGAGATGCAGTTGGGAGATGGGAGAAAGTTGTAGAAAGTGAACCATCACTGCAGCCCTCCACCAGTCGGGGCTTTATGGCAGAGTGGCCCGACGGAAACCTCTCCTCAGTGCAAGACACATGAAAGCCCGCATGGAGTTTGCTAAAAAACACCTGAAGGACTCCAAGATGGTGAGGAATAAGATTCTCTGGTCTGATGAGACCAAGATAGAACATTTTGGCCTTAATTCTAAGCGGTATGTGTGGAGAAAACCAGGCACTGCTCATCACCTGTCCAATACAGTCAACAGTGAAGCATGGTGGTGGCAGCATCATGCTGTGGGGGTGTTTTTCAGCTGCAGGGACAGGACGACTGGTTGCAATCGAGGGAAAGATGAATGCGGCCAAGTGCAGGGATATCCTGGACAAAAACCTTCTCCAGAGTGCTCAGGACCTCAGACTGGGCCGAAGGTTTACCTTCCAACAAGACAATGACCCTAAGCACACAGCTAAAATAACGAAGGAGTGGCTTTACAACAACTCTGTGACTGTTCTTGAATAGCCCAGCCAGAGCATCTCTGGAGAGACCTAAAAATGGCTGTCCACCAACGTTCACCATCCAACCTGACAGGACTGGAGAGGATCTGCAAGGAGGAATGGTAGAGGATCCCCAAATCCAGGTGTGAAAAACTTGTTGCATCTTTCCCAAAAAGACTCATGGCTGTATTAGATCAAAAGGGTGCTTCTACTAAATACTGAGCAAAGGGTCCGAATACTTAGGACCATGTGATATTTCAGTTTTTCTTTTTTAATAAATCTGCAAAAATGTCAACAATTCTGTGTTTTTCTGTCAATATGGGGTGCTGTGTGTACATTAATGAGGGGAAAAAATTAACTTAAATGATTTTAGCAAATGGCTGCAATATTACAAAGAGTGAAAAATTTAAGGGGGCCTGAATACTTTCCGTACCCACTGTATATGGCAACAAGTTGGTTCCGCTGCGCAGATCTCAGTTTATAAACAGTGGTCCACACAGCTGCAGTTGCGCACTCGATGTCCGCTGGCGACCCGCAATTGCCTGTTAGAGAGGAAGAATGCGGAACCGCCGATGTAAACACGACGGTTCCCCGTTCTGACAGAGATCTACTGATCCCTGTAATCGGGATCAGTTAGAGCTGTCATGCCCCTGCCAACCCAGCCCCCATACAGTTAAAACACACCTAGGGAACACAGTTAACCCCTTGATTGCCCCCTGCAGGTTAACCCCTTCACTACCAGTGACATTTTTACAGTAATCCGTGCATATTTAAAGATCTGATCGCTGTATAAATGTCATGCCAAAAAAGTGTCAAAAATGTCCAATATGTCTGCCGCAATATTGCAGTTCCGATAAAAATCGCAGATCTCTGCCATTACTAGTAAAAAAAAAAATAGTAAAAACGCTATAAATAAATTCTCATGGTTTGTAAACGCGGCAACGTTTGCGCAAACCAATCAATATACGCCTATTGCAATTTTTTTTTTACCATAAATATGTAGAAGAATTTTTTTTTGAACATGTATTATAGCAAAAAGTAAAAAATATAGTTTTTTTTTCAAAATTGACGCTCTTTGTTTGTTTATAGCGGTGATCAAAAGTGATGTAGAGGTGATCAAATACCACCAAAAGAAGCTCTATTTGTGGGAAAAAAAGGACATCAATTTTGTTTGGGTACAACGTCGCACGGCCGCGCAATTGTCAGTTAAAATGATGCAGTGCCGAATCGCAAAAAGTGCTCTGGTCAGGAAGGGGGTAAATCCTTCCAGGGCTGAAGTGGTTAAAAATTTAAAAATTGCAGCTCAACTTTTTCAGAAGCTCTATTCTGGACCCTCCAGCAAGGAAAAATGCCAGGTAGGTCTCTTTGTTTATGAGGAGACTGGGAAGATGTTTTTGCCATAATTGCCATAAGTGTTGATGGTGCTAAGAGGAAGTGTATTTTGTCATACAGGAAAATGCAGCAAAAACATATAAAAAATGCACGTATATGCATTTTTGATGCAATTCCATTGAAGTCTGTGGAGCCAAAGATGCACTGTGCTATGTATAAGAAAAGCCCCTGCATCTTATAAAAAAATGCATTGTGGGAAACTGCATAGATGTAAACAAGAGCCATAGGAAATAAGGTTAAATGGATTGTACATTTCTGCAGATCTGCAAATGCATAAAAAAAGCATAGATGCGATCCTCGCCTTAGCGATTGTGTTTATATTCTGTATACTTTAGAAAATAAGGTAAAGCTCTGTTCTCTTTAGTCATCTTATTATAAAATGCTCTGTTTTATTTCCCTGGCACATAATTAGGTATTCAATGTGAACACAGTTTTACCTTAGTCAGTGAGTAAAGTGAACATTCACTCTGCTAAAAAAAGAAAAAACTAACAAACTATCTCAATGTCCTCTCATTACTCATAGTAAAATAACCATATTGCCTCAATATAAACCAGGTTAGGACCAGTGGATCTAATCCTTAAAGTGGAGTTCCACCCAAAAGTGGAACCTCCGCTTATCTGCTTCCTCCCCCCTCCCCCCTCCAGTGCCACATTTGGCACCTTTCAGGGGGGGAAGGAGGAACTGGTACCTGTTTTTGACAGGTACCCTTCCCCACTTCCAGGAGACTGCGCCACCCCTCGGAAGTCTGCCTCCTCCACCGCTGGGCCAGTTAGAATGTGCAGCGCGCTTCGGCGCCTGTGCAGTAGGGGCTTCCCTTTCAGGGAATGGCAGTGGCAGCACCCGAGAGCCGATCCAAAAATTGGCAGGGGTGCCGACATCGCTGGAACCCAGGACAGGTAAGTGTCCTAATATTAAAAGTCTGCAGCTACAGTATTTGTAGCTGCTGACTTTAAAAATTTTAGTGGGGGCAGAACTTCTCTTTAAAGTAGTTCTAAAGGCAGAAAGTGTTTCATCTTAATGCATTCTATGCATACAGGTAAAAAACATTCTGGATGCATCTTCCCCCCAAACCCCCCTTATACCTACCTGAGCCCCATGTCGATCCAGCGATGTGCATGACAACCATTCTCCTGGGTCTCTCTCTCTTCATTGGCTCATAAGGCAGCGGGAGCCATTACCTCCTGCTGCTGTTAATCACAGCCAGTAAGCCAATGAGGAGAGTGCAGGGGGTGGGCCCGAGCCACGCTCTGTGTGTAAATGGACAATGCAATTGGCTCCTGCTGATGTCAGTCACATCCAGTAAGCCAATGAGGAGAGTGTGGGGGTGGGGCCTAGCCGTGGTCTAAGTGTGAATGGACAGTGTCAGAGAAGGAAGAAGAAATCGGCCAAGGGAGAAGACAGCAGGAGAAGACTGGAGAAAGAGGATAATTGAGGGAGAAGACCTGAGGAAGAAAACACCTTGGACCTACAACGGGGGACATTCTTCAATTAATAAAGGACTTGTCAAAAACCGTCTTCTTTTTTTGGGTGAATGGATAGGGGTATAGGGGGGCAGGATCTGGGGGCCCCCTTGTTAAAGGGGGCTTCCAAATTCCAATAAGCCCCCGTAACCACTGCCCAGGGTTGCCAAGAAGAGGCCCTTGTCCCTATCAATATGGGGACAAGGCGCTTTAGGAAGGGGGCGCAGAGCCCCTCCTGCCCCAGAGCACCCACCCCCCCCATGTTGAGGGCATGTGGCCTGGTATGGTCCAGGAGGAGGTGCTCACTCGCCCCCCCCCCCCCTTTCCTGACCTGCCGGGCTGTGTGCTCGCATAAGGGACTGGTATGGATTTTGGGGGGGGACCCCACTCTGTTTTTTTTTTTTCAATTTTGACGTGGAGTTCCCCCTCAAGATCCTCAGAGCACAAGTTGCATGCCACAAGTCGGATCAGTTAAGAGGATGATCCCAATTTCCATTCATATCAATAGGCTGAAATTGTGCCCAAGCTGGACCAAAGTAGCGAAGGAAGCATTTTCAAAGTCAGACCGACACAAGTCGGACCTGTTAAGACGGCTCTCATAGGGAACCATTGATTTTGACATGTCATGCAACTTGTGCTCTGGAAGTCGGAGCACATGTCAGATCAGTGTGAACCAGCCCTTACTTTTCTAAAGCACTGTGTATCATAAGCAATTTCCATGGTTTTGTTTTTCCCTAAATACTATTTTCCCCTATTTTTATCTTTCTGCATTTTAGTGGTGCTGATCTCCTCTGGCTTTTTTCATCCAGTTCCTGTCTATATGCACTCGCTCCAGCATCAACTGCGCATTATTGTTCCAGACAAGCTACCTGGGTTATCCCTGTGCAGCCGCTTGCAGTCTCAACCAGGGTGACAGTATAGGAATGCGACTGGGAAGCAGTTGTCACCTCATAACAGGAAGTGCCTGAACAAAAACCTTGCAAACAACGTTGACATTTTAAATCTTCTATGAAACTTTAGCAATTGGATTAGGAACAGAAGCTTTTAACAATAGCTTTTGCATACCTCCCAGCATTTTGAGATGGGAATGAGGGACATCTATTAGCAAAAGTATTTAGGCATAGGACACACCTCCTGCCACTCCCCCTTAAAGGAGAATTATACAAAAAAATGCTTAGTTAAACCCACAAATGCTTTTTTTTTACCACTACTATTCCTTAATTGGACGAAATCCTATTGGATGAAACGCGTCAGTTAACGCTGCTCCACATCCAGCACGCTTCCTATACCATGGTGTCTCATACAAGCTTGTGTTTTTATACTGAATGTAAGTGGGCATTTTTAAATAAAAGCTTCTGGTTTTACTCTGGCGGGCTTCACTATTGGCTTCCTTTCTTCTTTATATGTTCGCTGAGAGCCATAGAGGAAGGTTGTTTCAATATAAGCTTGCTCTGCCTGATTAAGTTTACTATATGAAGAGGTGTCTGCAATGGATGTCCCCTCGGCTGGTTTGATGTTTGGAGGAAAACAGATTTCCATATGCGATTTTACCATAGGTTCCTGGTAAGTAGACTTGCTGGACACTTTGGTGGATTGTGATTCTCTTCCATTCCTGTGCACATGAGCTGGTGTTGGGACTTTCTTTTCTCACCTGCAGACCTTTCAGGCTGGGTTCACACCATTGCGAATTGGTTGCGGGTTCCCCGCATCCAATTCGCAATAGCAGGAGATTTTGATGGGCTCTCTATGGAGTCGGTTCACATATCTCTGCAGCAGGTCTGGTGCGTTTTTCACAAAAACGCTGTGCGACTTTTGGTCCATTTCAGGTCCGAATTCAGCCCAAAATTTGGGCTGAAATCGGACCTGAAGCGGTGAACCAGGACGCACCGGACCCCTGCTGTGAGCCGCATGCGGTTCATATGTGAACCCAGCCTAAAGGACTATATTTATTAACTTTTTAGCGCTGCATTATTATCTTTCTTACATATCCAGTTGTTGATCAAGTAATTTTTTGTCAGCTGCTGCTCTGTATAGCTTTTTAGCGCGGATATTGCATTTTTTTATTCATTTTATTCCTTAATATTGGCTTTTGAATTTACAAATGCAGCAATTTAGAAATTGGATGGAAGGTTTAGCACTGGTTTAACACTTTTTGCTAGATAAATAGTGCATTTTATATACAACTATATAGATCAGACCAAAATGAGGGGCAAATGAGGAGGAAAGAGGGACAGAGGTACTTTGCTCCAAATCAGGGAGAGTCCCTCGAAATCAGGGACTATGGATTTTACTTAAACAAAGTGATGCTGGTAGAAGGGCACAGCTTTGGGCGCCAGCCCCGTTTTTTGCATGTTTTGACTTTCTTCACAAGCAAAGTTCCAATTTGTTGCATTATTAGCAAATATCAGACTACATAGGGATGCCCTAAAGTCCTGGATTACAACTCATCTCTCTTGATGGAAGGTGAGGTAGGTGTGATTAAAGTGTCATAGATAAGGATGTGTTCCTAAGCTTGTTGGAGAAGATAAGATGGCCTCATGCTGTTAATATGAGGAGTGGAGACTGTCCATAGTGCGACTTGTCAAATACTCTTGTGTTATCAGGAGCCCTCACACAAAGCAGATAGGGCCCCTGTGTTCAGAGCTCTGCAGGCTCAATAGAAAACACTCACTTCAGTGAAATTAAAATAAACTTTCCTGTTGGGATCAGCAGATAATCTGACTCTCTGGTCATTAAGCACTTGATTAGCTGCCACTAGTCCATGAGCTAGATGTCTTCAGGTTGTTGCTTAGTTAACTCACATGAGTAGTCAAGCGTGAAGACCACAGTGGTTGACTAAATGAAAATAAAGTGCCCTACAATGTGTTCTAATTCTGCTAATAAACCCTTTTGTAAAAGAAAATAATGTGTCCTTGAGGGTCACTTTTTTATGTATCAGTGTGGGAAAAAAACGTGTTTATTTATTTGTTGGGATAATACGGTGAAATCAAAGGGCAGAACAATGAACAGCATTGACAGGAAAGTTTTAAACATGTCATTACTTTGCCCCCCAAAACAAGCAAATACTTTGTTGTACAAAAATAATTGAGCACTGTCTATGATATTTTTTTTATTTGCACTAACAGCCAAATTTTCAGGACAGGTTTTCGGATGTACCCCCTTCTTTAAGGTCCAAGAAGTGCTAATACAGAAGGTTTTAGTAGAATGTTAAGTGAGACAATCTAAAGAGGTAAAACACACATGGAAGCAAACATACACAGCAACAGTACACAAAAATATACAACGTAGCTCATAGCTCCCATCTGTCCCTGATTTCGAGGGACTGTCCTTGATTTGGAACAAAGTCCCTCTGTCCCTCTTTCCTCCTCATTTGTCCCTCTGATCTATAGAGTTGTATATAAAATACACTTTTTATCTTTCAAAAGGTACTTCCCAGTGCTAAACCTTTCATGCAATTTCTAAATTGCTGCATTTGTACATTCCAGAAGCCAATGTAAAGAAATAGCAGGGAAAAAAAAAAAAAGCACTTGTGGCTTTAACTAATCATTTTTTTGGTATAATTCTCCTTTAAAAGGGCGTGTGTCTTATGCCTACTTACTTTTGCTAATCGGTGTCCCTCGTTCCCATTTCAAAAATTTGTTGGCCCAACTCCTATACACATGAGCCAACAATAGGCCAACCCCTTGTTAGCCAACAAAGGTTTTCCAGTCTTGTCAGCCAACTTCTGTTGGATGACAATTGGAAATCGGCTGTTGAATCGTGCGTGCTAACGGTCGGATTATCGCCCAACAGGCTGTTGGACAACCGTTGTTGGCCGATAATCGGACCGTGTGTACAGGCCTTCAGACTTTGGGGGTGCTGGGGAGGGGTTCACTAAAGATTGACCTTACAACAATATGAGAAGGAGCCAAGCACCAGTACATATTAAATATGAATTATCAACATGTAGCATTTTGTATTTACTTGATCAAAAATATAAACAGATTGTTATTTTTTTTAAGTTTAGCCTTGAACATAATAAATATATACAAAAACATTATAACTGCCCTTTACATGTTTCTCTAATCTAAGTTAACGATGAGTGGCCAATCCACAATATAGTTCTAATCTGATCACGGCGGTTAGAGTAGTTCTCCGATTCTGTCTTGTTTAGTCTGAATGGATTAAAAAAACACTCAAAAAAGAGGCAAGATTGAGAACCAGAGAAGGATATGAAGAAAAATAAGCAATATTGAAACATTCCATTTAACTTTATATCAATGGCCCTGGCTGCGCATTGAGGTGAAATAAAGTAGAACAAAATATACACAGTAGTTATCGCAGCCGACCGCTGAAACGACTTAGATGTAACATATCATAGCTCCTGTGAAATAGCGACATGATGTTTTTGGCTAGAAATTCGCTACATGCAAACCATAGAAGTCACTTTTCTAATCAACGTAGCCAGGCTGGTATTCAGTTGCTGACAATTTAATATTTCGCAGATGCGGCGGTGACAGAACATTGTATGGGTTCCATTCGCACCAGCCTGATATTAATATTGCAAAACTTCCACAGACGCCTTTGCTGCCAATTATGGAAGAGCCAAAGGGTTAATGCTTCGAAAAAAAGTTCCTGTTTTTTTGGTCTACTCTTTCACAGATTGGGCCAAGCCCACCTCTGTTTTTTGGAATCATAAAATTCCAGATGGGTGATCCTTAATGCCCTTCTATATCCAAGAGAAACAAACAAAGGATCGAAGGATTAGGATAAACAGAACCCAGAGCTAACTGGAGATGAAATATAACAGTGCGTTTTCCTGGTGCGTCTGGCAAAGAGATAAGTCCACCCCACCGCTGGCTTCCCTCATTTTCTTACTACTCGTACTTTTAAGGGAGATAAAAATGTACACATTTAACTGTGAAAAATGGATATGTGCATGTTGATTGTTAAACCTTAACTGTACAACGGATATCGTTCTGAGGATCTTGCAAAAGGAGGTGAGATTTTTTAAACAACTAATAACTTTCAGTGATAAAATTTCAGTTTTTTGTAAATATAGTGGGGAAAATTATTATTTGATCCCCTGCAGATTTTGGAAGTTTTCCCACTTACAAAGAAATGAAGGGTCTGTATTTTTTTATCATAGGTGTATTTTAAATGATAGAGACAGAATATCAACCAAAAATCCAGAAACAACACATAAAACAAATGCTATAAATTAAGTTGCAGTTCAGTGAGTAAAATAATTATTTGAAGCCCAAGCAAAACATGACTTAGTACTTGGTGGGGAAACCCTTGTTGGCAAGCACAGAGGTAAGACGTTTCTTGTAGTTGGTGACAAGGTTTGCTCACATCTCAGGAAGGATTTTAGTCCACTTACAGATCTTCTCTAATTTCTTAAGGTTTCTTGGCTGTCTCTTGACAACTCAAAGTTTTAGCTATCTCCATACATTTTCTATAGGATTAAGGTCTGGAGACTGACTAGGCCACTAGGCCACTTCTTCTTGAGCCACTCCTTTGTTGCCTTGGCAATATGTTTTGGGTCATTGTCATGCTGGAAGACCCACCCATGACCCATCTTCAGTGTTCTGGCTGATGTAAGAAGGTTCTCATCTAAGATTTTACAATACATGGCTCTGTCCATTGGCCCCTCAATGCGGCAAGGTTGGCCTGCACCTTTAGCAGAGAAACAGCCCCAAAGCATCATGTTTCCACCTCCATGCTTGACTGTAGGAATGGTGTTCTTAGGGTCATAGTCAGCATTTTTCTTCCCGCAAACACAGCGAGCCGAGTTAATGCCAAACAACTCAATTTTGGTCTCATCTGACCACAGCACTTTCTCCCAATCCTTCTTTGAATCATTTAGATGTTCATTGGCATGACAGTACATGTGCCTTCTTGAGGAGGGGGACTCGCCGTGTTTGGAGGAAGAAAAATGTTGACTATGACCCTAAGAACACCATCCCTATAGTCAAGCATGGAGGTGGAAACATTATGCTTTAGGGCTGTTTCTCTGCTAAAGGTACAGACCAACTTGGAAGAATGTAGTCGGTCTTGTGACTTCTACCCAGTACCCACCCAGAAGGTCGTACTGTTACTGGGTT
>BLSH010067664.1:842445-875661 GCA_018402905.1 Glandirana rugosa | reverse complement strand
TACTTTTTAGGTTGGGAGCTCTCCGATAGGTAACTTTAGGCTGGTTGGGTAAGATGGATTTAAGGTGGGGGTCCTGGGAAAGAATGTTCCAATGTTTTTTTAAAACATTCTCCATTTTTTTATTTTGTGTATGGAAGGTGGTGATCATTCTAGGAAAGTCATATCCGGAATCAGGAGGCGTATCCCGACTAACCTCTTGGGGGTGTAATTCGAGGAAACTATCACGGGCTTGATCTATCAAAGACTCAGGGTACGACTTATCCAAGAGTTTGGCTTTTAACTGAACACTCTGTGTAACGTAGTCTGATTGCAGGGTACAATTATGTCTAAGACGGCAAAACTGACCTCTCGGGATATTCCTAATCCACGGTGGGTAATGACAGCTTTTATAATGTAAGAGGGAATTCCCCGCCGTGGGCTTAGTGAAATTCTTGGTGATGATGGTACCATCATGAGACCCTAGCTCAAGATCCAAAAAGGCAAGGGTGGTGGGGTCAGCAACATGAGTGAATGATAAGCCATAGGTATTCTGGTTACAATAGGTTACAAATTCGTCAATCAGTTCCATGGAGCCTTCCCAAATGATAACTATATCATCTATATACCGTCCAAAAAAGACGATATTAGATGAAAAAGGGTTGTTTTTCCAAATGTGATGGGTCTCCCAGTAACCCATAGCCAGATTGGCATAGGAAGGGGCAAAATTGGTGCCCATCGCAGTGCCTTTTACCTGCAGATAGAAATCTTCCTCAAACTGAAAATAATTATGATGTAAGCAAAACCTGGTGGCCTCAAGGATAAAGGCCACCTGTCTGGGATTGGCAAGAGGGTCACCGGACAAAAAGTACTCAGTGGCCATCAAGCCAAACCGGTGGGGGATGGACGTATAAAGCGAGCTTACATCTAATGAAAGCCAAATGTAGCTGGATTCCCAAGTGTAGGAGGACAGAGATTCCATCAGATGCCTGCCGTCTCTAATATAAGATGGGAGTCCATGGACCAAGGGCTGTAAAAAGGAGTCAATGTACTGACTCAGGCCGGTGGTAATGCTGTTCATGGCCGCCACAATGGGTCTACCGGGTGGATTATTAAGGTCTTTATGCACCTTGGGAAGATGGTAGAAGTACGGAACCTGATAGAATGGTCTGCACAAAAAGGCAGCTTCAGGTTTGGATACAACTCCATCATCTACACCTGTCTTAGCCAGATCATGTAATTCCATGGCAAAGTTTTTGGTGGGATCAGTGGCAAGCGGGACGTATGTGTTGGTATCGGCAAGTAGTCTGTGGGCTTCTGCCACATATACTTCCCTATTCTGAATGACAATCCCGCCGCCTTTGTCAGCGGCTTTAATCACTATCTCGGTGTTATGCATGAGGCTGTCAAGGGATTTTATTTCTGCAGGTGTGAGATTATTGTGATAATAGGGAGGCTTTTTTGATGAATTACATAATTTTAGTAAATCTGAATAGACTACTCGATAGAATGTCTCTATATAAGGGCCTTTGGCATAAGTCGGATAGAAAATGGATTGCGGTTTAAAACCAGAATGTACAATGGGAGGGGATGTGGCTAGATGTTGTGTGAATAAGGTTAACTCATCATTAGTGATAGAAGGTAAACCCAAAATTTGCATGATGTCACCCTCATGATCAAACATGTGGGATGTAGGACAGACAAGTGACTTACTGAACAGTGAGGTAAAGTTGTGTTCCATTAAAAGGCAGTGGACAGGGAAGGCCGCATTTAAGCAGAGACATTACAGAGTAGGAAATCTAGGCAGAGGGCAAATTGACAAAGAACGGAAATCTGAGAACAGACCAGGGTCATAATCATAATATAAGGGATCAATGACTAAAAACTGAAGCACTCAGTGGGACCATACACAATTTTTTTGCTCAGTTCCTGATATAGTGCACTAAGCAGAATTTGCATTTGCTGCCTGATGACAACAAGGAAATACTGAAAACTATGGAAAATTAGCCAATCTAACCAGGTATTGAAGTTATCTACACAAGTTGCACACCGACACGTACCCTTGATTCAAACTTCATGAGGTTACATTTTCTAACTGAACCCCAAGCATACAGTCAAATACATATAAGGTGTCTGTCCACCCAGCTCTGAAATTTACAGTGGTGTCCCATCCCCCACTTTGCTAACAGAGAGGGAAGCCAGAGATTGATGGATTCTGCTCACTCTGTACTTTCCTTCTGTTAGAATGCTCCTTATCAGCATGTTTTACACGCAGCAGACCTGATTGGTTCCCCTCTCTTACAGTATTAGGCTGGCCATAGGTGGTTCGAATCAGCAGGAACCAGCCAAGATCCAAACTGTGTATGGGCAGGCTGAATGTGCCAAGTTGATCGATCAATCAAGTTCAGTACAACCAGCCTGCCGGATTTTACTTGCAATTATCGCTAGCAGCTTCTATATCCACTAGCAATAATCACTGATCCCCTGTTTCCCTGCCCAGAGACTATAATGACCCAGTAGGAGGGATTCCCCTGTCAGAACTGTCTGTGTTGATAAAGGAATTGTGGTTGCAGGAAAGAAATTTGCACTGTCTATTGCCTGCCTACTGTTGCTGTACAGCTGATTGCATGGGGCTGATGCCAAGTCAAATTCAGGAGCTTACGCTAGGTACAGTTAGTACAGAGATACATTCCTTTTGTGTCTTTTACTGCAGCAGTCTAAGGTGAATCAGACTGCATGTTTCTCTGTGGTAAGCATGAATGGCCATACATAAAATGTACTGTATGTATACAGTATTATGATGGTATAATCAGGAAGTGTACCCTATATATAGGCAAAGTGCAACAATTTGGAAAGTGTGCATAAATGGAACTCTAGATCTTAGCACGGATAAGGAAAATGTTTTGTTCCGACACAAAGTTGTGATGATTCCTACAGTCATTATGAATGAATGATTATTATACCCCTGTCTTGTGTGGGCACATTAGACACCAAGAATGTCTCGCCAAGGCTTTTTAACGCTAAACCCTAATTTTTATTGACTCATAACTTCGTCAAAAAGAACTTCAATCTATAAGAAAGTTGTCAGTTCTGTACTTGGTCCAGAACCATTTTTCCACTGTTTGTGGAATTCCAGGAGTCAATTTCATAGATTTTTTTCAATACTGCCATAGGCAGCGGAAAACTGTTTCAGTAAATTTCAACCAAAATTGGCTGTAATATGCAGAATCATCTGAAGGGAAACAGTTATTAAGCAGCAGACTTCTCTAGTAATTTTACATTAAGGGAAATACTTTTATCTGACACCATATAAAACGTTTTTTTATACGACTTTGTTTTTTTAGGGTTTTTTTTTTTTAGTAAAAGATGTTCTCTTCTAAAGAGGAAAAGAAAAGGTCAACCAACTTGCCATGAACCTGTGTAGTTCATACTAAATATATGAAAAACAAATACATTAGCAAAGATTTAAAATATACCATAAGATCCCTTGATGGATGCTGCTATATGTATATTTAAATCTATGCTTTTTCTGTAAAAACCAAGCCTGGCCCCAGCTCCCCAGCTCCACCATTTGAGCCTTCACGTTGGCTAACTACACTACTCATCACAGTCAAAAAACAGCAGGGAGTTTTGGGAGGTTGGAGATAGTGGTCCAGACTTCTCAAGAAAAATTAACAATTACATATGCAACAGGCCCCACAACTCCATAGTCCCTGGGCATAGTCCAGGTAAGATAGCTTTCTCTGCTTCCCTCCCTCAGCAGCTCAGAGAAACCACACTTGATGAGACAGAGGTAGCTGCAGCCAGGTAAGAAGCGAATGATTGTCAGAACTGGCATGTGGGCCTAGTAACAGGCAGCTTGTGGGTGTGGGGCCCCTTTGCCCAGCACACTCTCGTGGGCACCTCTCCTCTTCTCTTGTGTAAAAGTCAACATCAATGCGGAACCCTGGCTTAGGATCTGGACCTCCTATTTTTTCACGCGGTCCCACTCTCCCTGAGCCCGATCTTCCCCATACATATATACACCAGGGTGGAGGCCAGAACCCAAGAAGCATGGGAAATGGGCAGATGCCATTTAACCCTCTCCCCACCTGGGCAGACCAGAAATAACTAAAACAATTATCCCACATTGACATAAACCTGCCTACAAGTTTCTCCAAAAGACCCAATTACTGCAAGAACACCTTCCCTACTGCTACCAGAGTACTCTATTCCAGTGGGCTGATGCTTTTTCTTTGGGGGCTGAGATCCCTCCAGCTATGTACCTGTGTTACCAGAGCTACTCTGGAGTTCAGTGAGAGGGACACTGTCTATGAGGATAATCACAAGTAGCTATGTTCTGTATTTTTACTGAAATAGCGTTCTCAGCTTGAATCCCTCTTGTTATGAAGTGGTATAGAGACTATGCTACAAAGCCAAGTGTTACTCTGATTTGGTCGCAGAGACATTGCTGTGGAGAATCCATATTTGTGCAGCTTTCATGTTTGTTCAGCTTTTGTACTCTGTAGGGTATGCATTGTATTTTGCCATCCTGAATCTGTTTTTCATTGATTGCTTCACATTTTGCACCAGTTCAGTAAACTGTCAGCTACAGTTATTTTCAGTCTGACCTGAACCAATTGCCTATTCTGTCAAACATATATGTTCTCCTCCTAATATCTCTGTATCTACTGTTTACTTTGACATGGTTTTCACTAAAGTAAGCACATTCCAATATGAGTAATTAAATACAATAATTGTCACAAGTGAAACCAGAAATATACTTCAGTGATAGCTGCACTCACCAAATATTCATATAAAAATATAAACAAATAATTATTTAGCCCAATTGTGTTGCGCTGTCCAAAAATACAAAGTGCAAATGCATAAATATGTAAAATAAAATATAGCCAATGTATAAAAAAAATCATTAAGTGAAAAATCAAAAAATGTATATGGGTGCTCAAAAAATCAAATCACTTTAGTCCCACATAATCATAAAGTGCTCAGTGCAAAGATCATGGCCATAGATACATTTATGTGCCAATATATTCCAGTAATCCCACAGGTAAGTAAAACTCTTCACCAGTTGTGTATGCCACCTATCACAAAACTGCTTACCAGATCCTCAGACCTCAAAGGAAGGAGGCTTGGCTGCGCTTTAGGAAAAAAACTTACTTGGAGGCATGGATAGTGACTTCCAGATATCAGAGGGAGCTCATCCCGCCAGCCGCAGCAATCCACCGAGTGGTAAAATGTAAATCAATGATAAACAAGAAGGAGAAGATCTCTCATAGTGTAGTAGTATTAAAATCCAGCTTTTATTATATTAAAAAACTACTCACAAGTGTAAAATGAAAAAATCGCATATCAAACATCAGTAAAACCCGATAAAACCTTGGCGGGCATGATGATGTCAGCGCTGTAGCACTGCCCGGTGCTTTTTGGCCTATGGGGCATTGTCACTGGGGCAAAGGAGTATATGAGTGCAGCACAATAAAGTGGTACTTCATCCTACCAATTCCAAAACATCTAAAAGGTGAAGGAGAGTTTGTAGATTTTGTTGGTACCATCACAGATTACACATAATCCAATAACTAAAAGCATACATAAATATCTTTATTAATACAAAATTCAAATGAGTTAAATACACACAAAATTATACATGTCGACTCCCAAAAGCAGCCATGAGTTTCCCGCTATGATCCTTCATTACAAGATGTAAATAGTAAGGTCAGTCAGTATGCTGAAAATGCAGAGGGATAACGCATGGACAGCTAAATTAACATCTCTACATGTTTTGTGGTCTGTCGCTGCTTCTTCAGGAGTTTAGGGAGCACATTAAAATCTCTACAAAAAAATACATACACGCTGGATTCTATATAATTTGATTATTACAATATAGACGTATGTTAATATGGGTCACAGAAAATGCATGACTGGATAACCCCTTCAAAACCACCTACCCAGAGTTGCCAAGGGATATGCATGCACCGCAGGAAACGCACCACGGTCTGAAACCCTCTCCCGGAAGACATGGGAGCAGCAACAATTGTAACAAGTGAAAAAAAAAAACATCCTCAAAACCATATTGGAGTATAATACCCTCCCAGACTAAAGGGTTAGCTCTCACCAATTTTATCAGTCTCTGTCAGAAAGTAGAGAATATTACATGAGTGGATTTGGGAAGAGATAGGTGTGAGCCAGAGGTGTCAAGCACATTAAATGCAGCGGCCACCAGCTAAAGGGCCTTTTAAAGGAGAAGTATAGCCAAAGCTCGTTTGACTGTACTGTTATGGATCACAGAAGTGCAGTCAGTTCACTCCTGTGACCCGTTTTCAGCATACAGCAGGCTGAAGCCGCTGTCAGCTGACGTCACAGAGCCGGTCCAGGCTGGGGCAATATCGCGACCATATAGTCGGGATCCAACCAGATGCCTGGACCGTCACCTGGCTCAGCAAGCCCCTGAGAGCCTGAGCCAGCCGCTCCCACCCCCTCCACAGCTCTACACTCCAGTGAGTGTGGGGGGGGGGGCAGAGCAGAGAGATGGTGACTGACAGTCAACAGCTCTCTGGTCCCAAAACAGGAACAAAAATAAACAGCATATAAAGATGCATAAGGGCAGTGACCAAAGACAGATATTGTTCCAATCAAACACATCTAGCCTGTTTCCACTCACCTTCCTAGAAGTCTCTCCACAACATATCTGCCCTACACCTGTTACTCACAGGTTTCCCATTTTCCATTTAAGTTGTTCTGACCCCGGCACAACCCTCTGCCCACACAAAGGGGCCATTACCAGGCCTAATCCTCAACTGAGCATGCACAGAAGTGCCCTACCTGAGGCCACAACAGAGACGGACAAAAGCCCACACCAAGCAGCCAAATGGGCGGATCCCGGGAAGGAGGACTCATGATCCTACAAACCAAGGCCACCCACTTAGAGGATCACATGCCTGACAATGAGAGCCAAGTGCCCCCCAGGTGCCACCAACAGGACAACACGCATATAGCACCTCAGCCACAAGGAATGGTACAGGATCAGCTAGCTATGAAGGTACCAAAGCCACCACAACACCACAATTTCAAACCTACACAATAAAAAATAAAAAAATATAAGAAAAGGATAAACCAATACATGGAACATTATACTCCACATCCAGTAATGAATAGTCCCAAATCGGACCATTTAGTCCCAATAAAACATATATTTGGACCCTCCCAGATCTTAAAGGGAAACAATCACCGACAAATAAAAAAGGAGGGAAAAAGGGGGAAATGGCTAAGAGGTAAGGGAAACAGGGAGGAAGAAAAAATGGGAGGAGAGAGGGGAATGGGAAATGACATTGCACTAGCAGCAGCCAATTATAAATGAATTACCTCCAAAAAATATGAACTATTAGAGGACTGGTTTATAAGATATCATCTCATTCAAAACAGGGAACCTCAGTCATTGCATTGAAACATTCAATCCAGAGGGTTTCCTGCTGCAGTACACGTGCATTTCAATCGTCTTCTCTTGGGTCTGTTGGGATGTTTTCAAGGACAAAGAAAGAGGCAACAGAGTTATCATATTTATGATGAAGGCTAATATGTCTAGTGACAGGAGTCAATATCTTGCCATTGCCAGAATAATAAATGCGGTACCCAATCCTCTGGCCAAACTGGCGTATTGCTTTCCCAACATAAAATGTCGACCATTGGCAAATCATGAGGTAGACCACTCTCTGTGTTGTGCAGTCAACAAA
This sequence comes from Glandirana rugosa, assembly GCA_018402905.1. Lineage (NCBI taxonomy): Eukaryota > Metazoa > Chordata > Amphibia > Anura > Ranidae > Glandirana > Glandirana rugosa. The sequence goes on along the minus strand of BLSH010067664.1, from coordinate 867,958 downwards.
TTTACATGAATGATACCATTCACCATTGGATAAATGGATACGATTGCCCTCCAGTACCCAGGGGTGTTGTGGGACATTCACCACAACAGAAAGTGTCCCTGGGTCCGGTGGGTGCCACCACATTATGTTTGTAATGACTGGCTGTAAATTGGTCCTTCAGAGAGGTAGCTTGACGGAACATTAACTCATCTCCGTTCTGTCAGGGGACATATGTTAGATCTAATGTTCCCTGTAATCGGGCACAGTTAGATCTGTCATGCCCCAGCCAGCCCAGCCCCCACACAGTTAGAACACAGTGAGGGAACACAGTTAACCCTTTGATTGCACCCTACAGTTTAACCCCTTCCCTGCCAATGACATTTATACAGTAATCAGTGGGTATTTAAAGTTCTGATCGCTGTATAAATGTCATTGGTCCCAAAAAAGTGTCAAAAGTGTCCGATCTGTCCGCGGCAATGTCGCAGCCCCGGTAAAAATCGCAGATTGCCGCCATTACTAATAAAAAATAAATAAATAAAAATACCATAAATATATTCCCATAGTTTGTAGACGTGAGAACTTTTGCGCAACCCAATCAATACACGCCTATTGCAATGTATTTTTACCATAAATATTTAGAAGAATATATATCGTATCGGCCTAAACTGAGGAAAAAATTAGTTTTTTTATATATTTTTTTGGATATGTATTATGGCAAAAAGTAAAAAATAGTTTTTTTCAAAATTGTCGCTCTTTTTTTGTTTATACAGCAAAAAATAAAAACCGCAGGGATGATCAAATACCACCAAAAGAAAGCTCTATTTGTTGGAAAAAAAGGACATCAATTTTGTTTGGGTACAGCGTCGCACGACCGCGCAATTGTCAGTTAGTGACGCAGTGCCGAATCGCAAAAAGTTCTCTGGTCAGGAAGGGGGTAAAGCCTTCCAGGGCTTAAGGGGTTAATATTCGGATAGAATATGATCTCTCGTGAGCAAATGCCAATGCTTAGAGATCATGACTATCAATGTAGAATGGTGCTTTGAATATTTAGTAACAGTTTGTACAGTACCCTGATCAGTTCTAGGTTTTGTATCATATAAAAGAGAGCCTCTTTAATGGCCCCTGGTCCTGTTAAAGGCTTCTTTTTTTTTTTAGGAGGGAGCAAGGAAGGTGTAGCCTATCCCACTTAGGAGCCTCTGGTGAATAGGGATTCCCCATCCTGCACAGCCAAGCGCACAGAATTTCCACAGTATCCCAGTGTCAAGAAACAGTTCAGTGCTTGTTTTTATGTTTTATTGAGGGGGTAAAAATTGGATAGGGTAGAGGGAAAATGATGGGATGTCCACTTGACTTTAGAACTCTTCATGGACAACTTAGCTATTTACAATCTATATACACTCTTCTTGCTTTCAGAAAAAAAACACATCCCGCTGGAACACTGATGAATCTGACAAAAGGGGCACTTAGTCAGATTAAGCAAAAGCCCTTTGCAGATAGGGACCATTGGCCTCTTTGGTTGTGTAGAGAAAATTCAGTGTTCAGCTACATTTCTGTGGCTACTGATCCCAGCACCACCCCTTCAGGCACTGCCAGCCCACCTGGCTGCAGCTGCCTCTCTCACTAGTGCTCCTGGCTAATTTCCACAGTCCTCCCAGACTGCACACTCACTAGCCCACCCGGCTGACTTCTCCTTGAGACCTCCTGGGCGTGTTAACTGGCTCCTACTTTCTTGCTGCCATGCATCCTGGACAGGACAACTCCGTGTGTTGTAAGAGGATCCCTCCGGCACCCGAGCCCCAGGCCCGAGGTCACCCCCCGCAGACTATGGGGCTACCCTCAAGGGCCACCGACAGCCTCCTTAGCACTCTGTCTCCATCTTCCACCTGACTCCCCTTTGCCGGCATGATGCAGAGTATTTAAGAGGTGCCTGCCCACTGCCAGCCCACTTGCTGGGGATTGGCTGGGGCCCTCCTCAATACTCCAAGCAGCTCTTCCTAACCTCCCACCCATTCTTATGGAAGAGGTGCTGCTTGATGAATCAGCCAGCCTCCCTGAGTCACTCACCCAGATTTAACACAAGCTTGACTACCAGCCAAGAATAAAAATGTACCTACACTAACAAAAACTATATACAGCTAGCACACTAAGCTAGAGGGTGCTACACAGTTTTTTTTAATCGATTTGACTGCTCCTTGTAAACTATGATGGTACCAACAAAATCCACAAACCCTCCCTCACCCTTTTACATGTTTTGAAAGTAACTACAATGGGTTTTTTTTGTTTGTTTTATTTAAAAAAAAAAAATTTCGTTTTAATATATTTTTATTAAATTAAATTTTGAAAAAATAAAAAAATAAAGGAAAATAGAGATACCATAACAACATCATTTCTCCCTATTAATATTGTCTCTGTCTGGTGCTCACCACCATAGATACATGTTGCAGCTCAAGACCTGCATTACCATATAGCAAGCCACCCAGAGCAGAGCATTAGTATATGCTTATTAATTATTGTTGACAACATGTTCCCACCTCTTCTCCCCACCTAGTAGAAGGAGAGGAGAAGGGGAGGGACAAAAGAAGAAAACCAGGAAGGAGGGCGTCCGGCAAAGAGGGCGGGTCAGTCATTCTATCCAGATCTAATCAAGAAAACCATTTCTTCCACAATATCTGGTTCTATTGGTCCATAAAGACCAGGGGATTCGAGAAACAGTTTCCAGGGGGGCCAGGTTTCCCAAAATGTAGACACAATGTCCTTGTCTGCAGCTACCAACTCTTCCATGAGCATAGTATGATTCACTTCAGCAACCCATTCCCTAATTGTCGGTATTGTTGATTTCCAGTGTCTAGGTATTAAAGCTCAACCTGCCATCAGTAAGAATCTAAATATCTAATTTTTCATGGAGGCAGATGATCCCTGGTTCAGAGATAAAAAGCTATCTCTGGTGTCTCTGGCCAGTTCTTACCTGTGATCATGTAGCTCAAGCGAAAGATAGTGGACCAAAATGGCTTTATTGCCAGGCAGGCCCACCACATATGTAGATTTGTGCTGCCAGTTTTGCCACATCCCCAACATATATCCGGTGTGGCTGAATTGAATTTTTTAATAGTGCCGGGCAGTGATATCATCTTGTTATTATTTTATAATTTCTCTCTTGTGATTGAGAGGCTAAGGTTGACTTGAACGTATAACAAAAGACTTTATCCCATTCTTCCCTGGTCAGTTTAATACCTAATTCTCGCTCCCAGTCTCGGGTATAGAATGGTGGATGAGGGAATGCATGGACTTTCATATATTTTAGAGAGGTTGTGTGTACATTTTTGGTCAGAAAGACACAACTCCTCGAATTTGGTAAGATCCCTATTAAGCCGTTCTTTGCCAAATCCATCATACGAGTGACGTAATTGAAAAAAATAAAGCCAGTCACCTCTTCCACTTCTGGATGGGGATATAAGCTCATTCAAGGGTTTCGTTCCCTTTGAGGTAATTGCTTGTATAATAGGTGCAGGCTGTAATGGTTTCCAGCACAGGAAGCCCTGATCGGACATTCCCAGAGGAAACCCTGGATTCCCCAAAATCACGGAGAGAGGCCCCGGGCGCAAGGTTATTCCACATCGGCCTATAGCCCTGTCCCAGACATATAGGAGTGAGGAGAGCAGAAAAGTTAACTGCATGGCAGGTGGACGATCCCTTGGGAGCACCCAAGGAAGAGAGGTCAATGGTATTGGTGATAGATCTGACTCGAGAGTGACCCACAACTTAAAAGGGCCATGATGGAACCAATCTATGATTCTATTAAGTATTGCTGTGGTGTAGTATAATTCCAAATGGGGCAGGCCCACATTCCTCCGGCATCTCTCTTCCTCACAAATCAAAGAGCTCTGCACGGAAGGGCCTATAAATGTTCCTCCTGAAATACTGTGTGCAGCTGTGCACATGTTTGACAATCGGATTGGCTACAAACTGTTATATTCCATCCCACTTCTGAGACTGGGAACACACGGATGTGCAGGAGACACAGACTGATAATAGAAAACAGATGCCTGGCTTGCAGTGTTTGTTTTTATAAAGCTTTATTGTATGTTTATAGAATGTGCACTCAGCAATGATTCACACTGTGGAGGTAAGACACACGTATATCACAGTACAGCAGCAAACTATCTGAAAAATCCAGTTACTGGCTTACCCATGTATGTAAGAGACATCGAAGCTCTGCTAAAAATGAGCTGGACTGATTCATCCTGCAGTGTTCTCTCCATGTCACACACGTGGTAATTACAGGATACATTACATTTTGTATATAGCCAATCATGATGGTTATTAGGCGACTGAGGTGCCCAATATAGCTTCATTTCCAGTTTTTCTTCTCTGCGAAATGAAAAGCAGATGTCTTGTTCAGACTAATAATCAATACCATTTGTTTTCTAAGTCTCTTATAATAAAATTCCAGCTTGAAAGAGAATGCAGTATGGTTATAGTTGTTAGCAGCAAATAGGACAGAGACCTTAAAAGTGTTATTAAATGCGTAAGCAAACATTTAAGACCAAGCTTTTTCTGGCACTTTTTGTTTAAATTTAAGCTGAAATCAGTATTTATTGCTAGAAAATTACTTCTAACCCCCAAACATTATATCTTTTTTTTTTTAGCAGAGACCCTAGGGAATAGAATGGCGATCGTTGCAATTTTTTATGTCATGCAGTATTTGCGCAGTGGTTTTTGAAATGCAGTTTTTTTAAAAAAATACAATTAAATTAATTTAAAAAAACAAAACCCAATTCATACCCAATTTGTTTGTAAAATATGAAAGATGATGTTTGGCCAAGTAAATAGATAGAGTCTTGATTTCAACTGTGGCATTCAGATAGTAGGGTCAGAATTTGGCATAAACAACATGAAAGCATGGATCCATCCTGGCTTGTATCACCGGTTCAGGCTGGTGGTGGTGGTGTAATGGTGTGGGGATATTTTCTTGGCGCACTTTGGGCCCCTTAGTACCAATTGAGCATCATTTAAATTCCACGGCCTACCTGAGTATTGTTGCTGACCATGTCCATCCCTTTATGACTGTTGTGCAGAGTATTGATATAAGCAACTGGAAGATTCTGGTATGCAGAGGATAGCTTTACGGTCCTGAAGGAATATCTTTACCATAAACAGGAACTGAGAGGATACAAGTACATACACTTACATAAGGAAGGTGCTTCCTCTGATTACTTTACCATAGAACACACACACTATAACTCTGCAGCGCCACCTGCTGGATAGATGAGTATAATGCATACATATGTATAGTTCACAGTATAGAGTCAGATTACAAAGCAACTTGCTGTTGTTCTTCCAACAATGACTACAGTGTACCCATCTTCTGATGACTAACTCCAGCAGGATAAAAGTACCATGTCACAAAGCTCAAATCATCTCACTACTGTACTTCAATGGTCTCCACAGTCACCAGATCTCAATCTAAGAGAGCACCTTTGGGATGTGGTGGAATGGGATGCACATCCGACAAATATGCAGCAACTGCGTGATGCTATCATGTCAATATGAAATCTCTGATGAATGTTTCCAACACCTTGTTGAATCTATGACACAAAGAATGAAGGCAGTTCTGAAGGCAAAAGGGGGTCCAACCCGGTACTAGTAAGGTGTACCTAATAAAGTTGCTGGTGAGCACTGGCAGCTGGTGAAGTTTTAGGATGGGGGTGCCAGACCCCACCCCTCCTTTTTGACCCCTCCCACTTCTCCTAAACCCCACTCCTTATAGAATCCACCCACTCCGTCCCCTGTATTCCACTCATAGTGTCAGGAGTATACTCCCAGCATTACAGACAGGAGTATACAGCCATCATAACAGACAGTAGTATATAGCCAGCATGTATACATCAAGCATCACAGACAAGAGTATACCGCCAGCATGTATACAGCCAGCATCACAGACAGGAGTATACAGCCAGCATCACAGATCAGGAGTATACAGCCAGCATCACAGACAGGAGTATACAGCCAGCATCACAGACAGGAGTATACATCCAGCATCACAGACAAGAGTATACAGCCAGCATGTATACAGCCAGCATTACAGACAGGAGTATACAGCCAGCATCACAGATCAGGAGTATACAGCCAGCATCACAGACAGGAGTATACAGCCAGCATGTATACAACCAGCATCACAGACAGGAGTATACAGCCAGCCTCACAGACAAGAGTATACAGCCAGCATCACAGACAGGAGTATACAGCCAGCAGGTATACAGCCAGCATCACAGACAGGAGTATACAGCCAGCATGTATACTGCCAGCATCACAGACAGGAGTATACAGCCAGCATCACAGACAGGAGTATACAGCCAGGATCACAGACAGGATTATACAGCCAGCATCACAGACAGGAGTATACAGCCAGCATGTATACAGCCTGCATCACAGACAGGAGTATACAGCCAGCATCACAGATAGCCCCCTCAGGGCAGTTGGGACATCTTACCCCATCTAGGAAGCGGGCAGGCAAAGGTGACCTGTGAGTGGTTTCCCTTCTCCTATGTCCGGATCACGGCATCCCCCACTTTCTCCTCCAAGGCATCCAATAGGATCGCCTGACCATTCAGCCAATCGGGAAACTGGTAACATACCCGCGCTTCCCGATTGGCTGAGAGGTTTCAGTGTTAGAAAAGCAAATATTAATTTGCTTTTCTAACACATGTGAGTAGGCTCATGGCTCCATGCTCTGCGCCATGAGCCACTCTATTTTGAAGCCTGGCTCTAATCAGGTGCTTCAAAAAACACTGACGTTGCTGTAATTCATGCGGCCTGCGTCCTAAAGGGGCCAGCCGCATGAATAGGGGATAGCGGCGACGGCCATGGATAGATTCATGCTATGCATGAATCTATCCATTAGCATAGAGGGGGTGGCGAGAAGAGAGGGGGCGGCGCCCTTGTGCCCTAAATGGATAAGCCGCCCCTGCTGGTGAGCACCTGGAGAGTGAGTATCAAAGTAAATCTAAAGCCAAGCAGTGTCATAGTTTCCAATATATTGGGAAATGGTTAAGCCCATGTAGGTTTTTTTGGAGAGGGTGCTGTGTGTGGGTGGGAGATTGCTGTGTGTGGGTGGGTGGGTGCAGCATGGTGCGGTGACAGTAACACGCACACAGCCCAGATGCAATAGAAAGAACTTGTATTACAGTCAGAGTATAACACATTGTGACAAACCCAGCAGGAAGACAGCCCAACAGGGAACACTTATGGATGAACAGCAGATTACAGCAGAGCAGATCTCAGCCGAACTAACAGCGTCAGCCTTGAAGGGCAGAATAAGGCCTGGCCGGTCCGTGCCGAAACAGAGAGGTTTCCTGGAAGAGTGGTGGATCTTTAGGCTTTCCCTACTCATCTGGAACCTTTCCCTGCCGCTATTACTGTCCCTGACAGATGGTTGACCTGTCCCTATACTACCTACATGCTAAATGTACATCAAACTCACGAGCCAGGGTCTTGTATAGACTCTGCCTGACCCAAGATGGCCACTATGGACTGTCAGCATCTAACCGGATTGCTGCCCCATTGACCGAGGAAACCATAGAGGAACTATGTTCCTCTTGTCTTCCTCTCCCTCTGCAGTTGAGCATTGCTGCAGTGGAGAAAATAGAATGACCTGCCTACATGTGTCCTGTTGGGAAGATTTAGCTTTATTTTCTGTCTAAGGGATGTATCCAATGGTCCCCTTAGGGGTGGCTGGTAGATGTGGTTCACCTGTCTCTCTGCCCTCAATCACACAATTTTCCATGCATCTGGAGTCACAGACCAGGCCGGTACTTTGTTTTGTTGTTATATTGAGGGAATAAACTAGGATGGGGAAAGGGATGACTGTGGGATGCCCATAGAATTAAAGGTTATGAGACCAAACGGTATACCGCTCTGTATACATTCTCCTTCTTCCTCCAGCACTGACACTTGCTGACCGTTACACTACTTTTCCTTCTCTCCTGCAAAACGCTTGTTTCATCACCATTAGGCCTGAAGGTAAATTTATCAGGCCTCCATTTCCTCTTCCTCCACCCTAGTTAGAACATGGTGAGGCCTGCACTGTCAGCAGGACCTCCAGACCGCCAGTTGCAGGCAAGGGCCACGGCCCCTCACATTGTAAGGCCACGGGCCCTCAAGGTGTAGCTAAGTACAATTGTGCTAGCCAGGTTCTGATGGACTACTGCTCCCAGACCATCATCTTCCAGGCCACTTCGGCCTACCTCACTGTCCAGTGACACTCCTTCCCCTGACTGGCTCCTCCGACTTCCACAGACTGTCCACTGTCTCCTCCCAGCCTGCTCCAGCCTTTCTGTCTACCTCCCAGGGTCTGTCACTCACTGACATGGATCCTTTAAAGAGTCTCTCAGTAGCCTTTCTGTGGTTCTCCTGCTCCCTTGTGCTGCTCCAGTATCCAATTCTGCTCCTGGCTGCACCTGAGCCACCAGGCCTCAAGGTCAACCCCCCCCCCAGACTGGGGGCTCCCCGGTGAGGCCTCCACAACCTCAGCTACATCTCCACTCTTCCACCCGACGCTCTCCTCCCACTGCTGGGCAGACCACAGTATTTAAGGAGGCCTGCCCCGTGCCAATCCAAGTTGGGGATTTGTCAAGGCTCCTTAATATACTTCAGAAAGTTACACCTCCTCATCCATCCCCTTTTCCAGAGCCTTCTGGAAGCAAAGGAGAGGAGTAATCAAGGGGTGTTCCTTCCTGCAATCTCCAGCTCTCCCTGGGCCACTCCCCTGCCCAGATCAAAACATTCAGGCCTGCACTTATTGTCAGACCTGACTAAATTTGCCTCTCCTAGCAAAAATCTACTACAAAAAGCACCTATTACTATGGGGGTGCTACAGGGATATAATGGAAGGGGATAGGAAATTTCTCCAAACTGAGTAAGGGTGTGTGTCAACAGGCTTTGGACATGTGTTCATTCACTGACAGATAAGGTGGACCTGCAGTTGAGTTTCTTCTGACTTGCATTTAACTTTCTACAAGAAGGATTTACATTCCTGTAGACTGGTATGGATATGTACACTATGGTGTGCATTTTGTCTGCCTACTTTCCTGGTAAGCATGACCAAATCATATCCACTTTATGGGTTGTCCCATCCAGACCTAGCCTCTAAATATAATAAGAACCCCCATCATGCCCACATTATTGATTGGTTCTGGCCAGAACTCCGCCTCTAAGAATAGACCACCCACTCATGGCTCCTGTTCACCTCAATTATTGCCTTTTGAGTAATTTTGTATGTACATTAACTCAAAATGTTGGTGCAGTGATTCTCGAAAACAGCATCAGCGAGTCAAGATATGGCTTTGTCCGGCAAATCTGGAAGGTTTAGCATGTAGGAGAATGAAAAATCTCTTTTAAGTTGACTAACTCTGGACATTTTTTCATCTATTGTGTGCCCTAGGAAAAAAAAACAACTCTGGCTGCAATACCCACCTCCTCTCCAGTGCTGTTCCCTAAAGTAATTCATTTTTGCCACAGGAGGCCCTCGGTCTTTCGGGATGTCATTCAGCTTGAAAGACTGAGAACAAACTGGGAGTCCAGGATGTCAAAAACCGACCCCTTAAGGGGGTGTCCTCACAATGCCCTGCCCTCACGCTGTAATGAAGCAAAAAGTGGGGCAGATGTCATCATGTCAACACAACTCTGTCTATCATTGAAGACCAGACACTGCCAGAAGAGGCAAGCAGGAAGGAGACCCTACACATTACATGACAGGCCTGAAGATTTGGAAAAGGTAAGCATAACATAAATGGGGGCATTGTGTGGATTGGGGACAAGGGCAGTGCAAAGCCTAGAGTCAGACTTTAACATCAAAAAATAAATCTGATGCTAGTCCGCTTTAATGGACTGTACAGTCATGAAGCCCCACTCCTTCACATTGGTTCCGATCTGCTTACCTGGTGTGTAATGCCTGTTGCAAACAAACGGTGCCACTACTACATCCAAAAGGACTGAACTGTTATTCCTACTCACAGGAGGGAGCCTGACAGCTCATACACGTGCCTGCAGAGTGGAATAAAAAAAGTTTATTCCATGACAGTTTCCCTCCTCTAGATTCCATAAAAGTTTGGAGGAATTTTGAGTGGCAGGAATCCATCCGCAGTAGCCTACAGTATGCGTGCAGGAGCTCTTAAATTGCTTTGAGGGCCTCAGTCCAAAAGATGAAGGTCAGATACCACTTAAGCATCTTGTTCAAGGATTTTTCAGTGTTTTTCTTGGAGGGTGGACAGCGAAGAAGCAGACACGGGGGTGTCAAATAATGTACTAAACTTTTTACAAGTGGACTCTATTTAGTCTCTAAAGGTCTTCTTCTCAGGAAAGGCTTCGGTTTCAAAGGCCTTTTCTGATTTTGCCGATTTAGGTCAGATTAATACAACCAATTCTTGCTCTGGCTGAAGTCCAGACTTTGGGATTTATGTTGATAGTTTCAACTTTTCACATCTTTCACACCATTGTTATTATTAATAGCACCACATGACTTCATTTAAGAGTGATGTACATGCAACGCATTTGATTGTGGAGATTTGATACATTGGAGAAATACTACATTGAAATACAGATGTGGTTAATAGTCTGACAGCAGAACTTTGACTAATTGGCTTCTGTATTGTCAGTGCTATGAGCTACTTTTTGTGATACATTAGGTTTCAATGGGCAGAAATTGCTGTGCAGAGCAGTGCCCTACCTTAAACAAAACCTCCTTGGTGTACTTTTTTATCTGCAGCTTTCTCTTCTCTACGTCCATTCAAAGTCCAGAATTTTTCAAGTGTAGCCATGCTCACGTAGGGGTTGCTGGAAGTAGTGGTTCACCTGTCACACTGCTCTCAATCACTCTTTTCCACACATCCGGAGTCAGGAAGAACAGGCCGGTACTTTTAACTTGGATGGGGTATAGGGTGCTAATGGGATGCCCAGCAGCTCAGACAATTCTTCAACAGGACCATCAATATACACTCCTGTATATACAATATCTCAAAAAAGTGAGTACACCCCTCACATTTCTGTAAATATTTATTATATCTTTTCATGTGACAACACTGAAGAAATGACACGTTGATATAGTAAAAGGTATAACAGTATAAATTTGCTGTCCCCTCAAAATAACTCAACACACAGTTGTTAATGTCTAAACCACTGGCAACAAAAGTGAGTATACCCCTAAGTGAAAATGTCCAAATTGGGCCCAATTAGCCATTTTCCCTCCCCGGTGTCATGTGACTCGTTAGTGCTACAAGGTCTTAGGTGTGAATGGGGAGCAGGTGTGTTACACTTGGTGTTATCGCTCTCACTCTCTCATACTGGTCACTGGAAGTTCAACATGGCACCTCATGGCAAATAACTCTCTGAGGATCTGAAAAAAAGAATTGTTGTTCTACATAAAGATGGCCTAGGCTATAAGAAGATTGCCAAGACCTTGAAACTGAGCACTGTGGCCAAGACCATACATTGATTTAACAGGACAGGTTCCACTCAGAACAGGCCTCACCATGGTTCACCAAAGAAGATGAGTGCATGTGCTTAGCGTCATATCCAGAGGTTGTCTTTGAGAAATAGACGCATGAGTGCTGCCAGCATTGCTGCAGAGGTTGAAGGGGTGGGGGGGCAGACTGTCAGTGCTCAGACCATACACCGCACACTGCATCAAATTGGCCTGCATGGCTGTCATCCCAGAAGGAAGCCTCTTCTAAAGATGATGCACAAGAATGCCCACACACAGTTTGCTGATGACAAGTAGACTAAGGACATGGGTTACTGGAACTATGTCCCATGGTCTGATGAGACCAAGATAAACTTATTTGGTTCAGATGGTGTCAAGCGTGTGTGGCGACAACCAGGGGAGAAGTACAAAGGCAAGTGTGTCTTGCCTACAGTCAAGCATGGTGGTGGGAGTGTCATGGTCTGGGGCAGAATGAGTGCTGCCAGCACTGGGGAGCTACAGTTCATTGAGGGAACCATGAATGCCAACATGTACTGTGGCATACTGAAGCAGAGCATTCAGAGACTAGGCCACAGGGCAGTATTCCAACATGATAATGACCCCAAACACACCTCCAAGATGGCCACTGCCTTGCTAAAGTAGCTGAGGGTAAAGGTAATGGACTGGCCAAGCATGTCTCCAGACCTAAACCTTATTGAGCCTCTGTGGGGCATCCTCAAATGGAGGGTGGAGGAGCTCAAGGTCTCTAACATCCACCAGCTCTGTGATGTCGTCATAGAGGAGTGGAAGAGGACTCCATTGGCAACCTGTGAAGCTCTGGTGAACTCCATGCCCAAGAGGGCTAAGGCAGTGCTGGAAAATAATGGTGGTTACACAAAATATTGACACTTTGGGCCCAATTTGGATGTTTTCACTTAGCGGTGTACTCACTTTTGTTGCCAGTTGTTCAGACAATAATGGCTGTGTGTTGACTTAGTTTGAGGGGACAGCAAATTTGCACTGTTATACAAGCTGTACACTCACTACTTTACATTGTAGCAAAGTGTCATTTCTTCAGTGTTGTCATATGAAAAGATAGAATAAAATATTTACAAAAATGTGAGGGTTGTAGTCACTTTTGTGAGATACTGTACACTTCTTTACTACTCCAGCACAGTCTTGCACGCAGTTACCTCTCCTTCCTCTCTTCTACACAACACATCTCTGGCTTAGCTAGCACTTGGTGAGGCCTGCCTCTGGCTCTGGCCAGGCCTTGGTGAACCGCCCATTACAGGCCAGGGGTCGCGGACCCCTCTGGTGTAGTAAAAAAAAGTACAAAGCCTCGGTGAATCCCTTCTCTTCTCTTCTTCTCTTCTCAGCCTCCCTTCTTCAGGCCCTGCCAGCCCTCCTGGTTGCAGCGACCCAGTGCCTGGTGACACCACAGTCCCAACTGGCTCTTGCACCCTTCTCAGACTTTCTCTCTCTCCCCAATCCACTCCGGTGTGCCTCTTCCAGCTTCCCTAGGTGTGTACCACTCACCGACACCTGGTGGCTCCCTCCTGGAGACTTGCCCAGCAGCACCACTCCGTTGCTCTCTCCTGCTCCTTGGTCAGGACTCTCCATGGGATGTACTGAGTAACTGAGGGGTCCCTTCCACTCCCAAGCCTCCAGACCCAAGGTCACCCCCCCCCAAACTGGGTGCTCCCTCAAAGGTCTCTGCAACTAGTGCTCCATCTCCCAGTTCTTCCACCCAAACTCTCCTCCCTGACTGGGCGGACTGCAGGTATTTAAGGAGGCCTGCCCCCTGCCAATCCAGATTGGGGACTGATTAGAGCCCCCCAATCACCCCAAGCTCCACTTCTCTTCCCCACCCTTTCTTCTAGAACCCTATAGAAGAAAAGAGGAGGTATCCAAGAAGTGTCACTGCCTGTGAGTCACCAGCCACTCCCTGAGCCACCCCCCTGCCCAGGATCAAAACAATCAGGCCTGACTAAATTTATCTCACCTACAAAAATCCTAACACCTAGCACCTACCTAAAAGTAGAGGGCGCTACATAAGTTTGCCAGATCTTCTAGATAAAGAGGGTAGAGAGCTGAAGTTACACTCTGTAGAGCTGATTCGCGGGAAGGGACACTCTCCTTCACACATCACACAGGAACCAAATTAAGGCTGCCTATCAGCCGGAGGTCCCTTCCCTGTCACCATTTTTCTCTTGGTGTTATGAAAACTTGTCAGAAGTAATTCATGCTGTTCCCCCCAAATATCTATTTTTTTGTATGCTTTATGCTTGGGTCCTGACCAGACCTTTTTGGGTTGGTGAACCCCATCCTCCTTAATTAGCCCCAATCAGTGTCCACCTGATCCATGGGATGTGTCCTCTGGTCTCCCATAAAGAGAGGCGTTGGCTTCCATGGTTTAAGAGATATGAGCATTCACTCTAAGGTCAGTGTAGGTTCCCACTGGTAAAACGGGGTACTTTGCAGCAGTCAGTGGGCTTAAGCACTTCATGGCCATTCAGTGTGACAGGAGTATGTATCATGTGTGCGCTGTAACTTATAGCTTTTTTGTTTGTTGGTCGTTACGAGCAGCACCATGCGTTTGGTAGGGTGTTCCCCCCAAATATCTAGTTTTTTGTGTGGCACTTTAAACTTGCTCACACATACCGAGGGTCCGGCAACCTTCTGCGGCCCCCTCCCGCTGTGTCTGTGTAGACAAAGTGGCTCTGGGTCAGCCAACCCACTTTCACAATCAGTGCTCTGTCTCTGTGTATCGATCTCCCAAGTCACAATTCCTGCTTGATCTCCCGGAACTGGGCCCACAACTCACTCTCTGGCCCTCTCCATGGCTTTGGGACATGCAGATAGTCCCAAACAAGATCGCCCTCCCACTCTGACCGGGAGTCCTCTACAACATCCATTGTTTTGGACGAGACATAAGGGAAGTCCAGGCACCACTCCAAGGCTACCTTCCACTGCACCTCCCGCTGGAATCTGGAGAACCTCGGTAGCTCCCTTGCATTTCCTCTACCCGGGAGAATGTCAGTGTCAGGTGATCTTACCACCATTTGGCAGTAAATTGGGGCCCTGGTCTGGGTTGTGGATGGCCTGCGATGAAACAGCTGCTGTACTTGGAATCCTGCAGGGGCTTTGGATGACACACTGGGCGTTGGCTCTCTCCCTCCGGCATGAGCTCCTAGAGCACTAATCCCTCCGATCTCCCATTCTGCCTCATCCAAGCTACTTGACCCAGGGGATGTCCACTGACCAAGCTTTTCTAGTGACTTGAAATCGCACTGTTGAAGGATGCTTGAAGTGATTGCAGCCGTATTAGTGCAATAGTGCCAGAGAAAATTGAGTACTGTCCGTGATACTTTTTTTATTTGCACTAACATAACATTTTTCAGGACAAGCTTTCGGGGTATCTCCCCTTCTTCAAGGTCCAAGCAGTACTATTGAAGGATGAAACTTTGCAGGTACGCTGACACTAGCAGAACTTGTCAGACTGCTGGTGGTTGCCAATAGCAACAGTAATTAATAGTAGCCACTGTTTTGTTGGAAAATCAACTTTTAACACAGTCTCTCCCTTTAACAATAAGAACAGTCCAAGGCATACTTCACTGTGAGCAGGAGTTGGAGCAAAAAGTTTAAGATACCCAGCTTTTGCAGAGCACTGGGCATATTTGTAATCCAGTGGGTAATGTCCAGCCTTAGCATGGTGCAGAACATATTTGTAATCCATGGGCTCAATCGCCAGTGTGGTTGCCACAGCAGATAATGGCACATGGTAACAAAGTCACTGAATTGCAGGATGATGCAAGTGTGCGCCCCAGCGCCAGTTGCAGCAACTGGGTAGGCGAGCGCAGCAATTGGCAACCGCTCCCACCAGTTGCTATTGGCAATGGCACACTTGTGAAAATTTACTGTTTTTTTTTTTAACATGTAGGTTTTTATTGCACAGATCAGCATTACAGACAGTATAACTAAAAGTATTGAGTTAGCAGCTTAGGTTACAGTGAGTGTAGTAAATATCATCTTTGGATTTATCTTATATGTTAATAATTGAAGACAGTAAAAGAGAGATTGGGGGAGAAGCTTCACCCCTCATAGTATAACATGAAGATGAACATTAAGGACTATCTAACACATGTGTCATAAACAGATATTCACACCTTCCAATCAGGTTTGTAGCCACTACCCTTCTTCAATTTTCATGAGCTATATATCATAGACAGAAATTTGGGGGGGAGGGGGAAAGCAACAAGAGTCCACCCTCCGCCTAGCGGGAGTTCTTTATCTCAGTCAATCTCCTAGCATTCATGCTCTAATCGCAGGCATCATTCAATCCGGACCACACCTTGCAGTGGCGGTCCCTCCATAGGGGCCCTCCCGCCATTGAGCCTTCTAAAAAAAAAATAGAGTGCGCCGGTATATGCCTGGCCGGCTTTTTTTGGGAGAAAGCTGACAGCAATTCCCAAAGCCCATTGGTCAGCCATTAAAGTGTATAGATGTGCGCCAGCCAAGCGCACATCTATACACTGATTGGTTCTGGCCTCAGTCACTGTCCTCCGGACAGTGACTGATTGGTCAGGAGCGGGGCCAGACTGGCAGACATGCTGGTGCTTGGACTGCACGCACGCACGCCTGTGACCCCACCGACCAAGGGAGAGAGAACGGCCTGACGACGAGGTAAGTACTGCTAACTGCTGTGCTTCCCGGGCTCTGCATACCTGTGTGTTGACAATACCTGTGTACTGGCCAAGACTGGTGCAAGGATTTTTGACACCCTAGGCGAAACATCATTTTGCACCCCCCCTTGGCTCCACCTCTGACTCCACCCCCTTTTCCCAGCCCAGCCTGATCGGCACCAATCAAATGCACCCTGATCAGCGCTAATGAAATGCAGCCTCACCAGCCCCCATCAAGTACAGCTTCACCAGCGCCAATCAATACAGCATCACCTGAGCCCATCAAATACAGCTTCACCAGCGCCAATCAATACAGCCTCACCTGTGCCCATCAAATACAGCTTCACCAGCGCCAATCAATACAGCCTCACCTGTGCCCATCAAATACAGCCTCACAGGGGTGAGGCAGATCAGTCACTATTTCTATATACATTTGCAAATGGCATGTGATAATACAATCTCATTATCTCAGTCAGACAGTGTCCGTTTTTACATGAATCAATGCAGAGTAGCCAGTGATAGATCAACAGTGGCCAGGCGCCCTAGGCGGCCAAGTGGTAGAGCCGGCCCTGGTACTGGCTGGCGGCAATACCTGTGTGCTGACAATACCTGTGTACTGACTGGCGGCAATATCGGTGTGCTGACAATACCTGTGTACTGGCTGGCGGCAACACCTGTGTACTGGCAATACCTCTGTACTGGCTAGCAGCAATACCTGTGTGCTGACAATAGCTGTGTACTGGCTGGCGGCAATACCTGTGTACTGACAATACCTGTGTACTGGCTGGCTGCAATACCTGTGTACTGGCAATAACTGTGTACTGGCTGGCGGCAATACCTGTGTACTGGCAATAACTGTGTACTGGCAATACCTGTGCACTGGCTGGCGGCAATGCCTGTGTACTGGCTAGCGGAAATACCTGAGTACTGGTAATAACTGTATACTGGCTGGCAGCAATACCTGTGTACTGGCAATGATTGTGTACTGGCTTGCGGCAATACCTGTGTACTGGCAATAACTGTGTACTGGCTGGCTGCAATACCTGTGTACTGACAATACCTGTGTACTGTTTGGCAGCAATACCTGTGTACTGGAAATAACTGTGTACTGGCTGGCGGCAATACCTGTGTATTGGCAATACCTGTGTACTGGCAATAACTGAGTACTGGCAATAACTGTGTACTGGCTGGCGGCAATACCTGTGTACTGGCAATAACTGTGTACTGGCTAGTGGCAATACCTGTGTACTGGCAATCCCTTTGTACTGCCTGGCAGCAATACCTGTGTACTGGCTGGCGGCAATACCCGTGTACTGGCAATAACTGTGTACTGGCTAGCAGCAATACCTGTGTACTGGCTGGCGACAATATCTGTGTACTGACAATACCTGTGTACTGGCTGGCTGCAATACCTGTGTACTGGCTGGCTGCAATACCTATGTACTGGCTGGCTACAATACCTGTGTAATGGCTGGCTATGATAGCTGTGTACTGGCTGGCTGCAATTCCTGTGTACCGGCTGGCTGCAATACCTGTGTACTGGCTGGCTACAATACCTGTGTACTGGCTGGCTTCAATATCTGTGTACTGGATGGCTACAATGCCTGTGTACTGGCTGGCTACAGTACCTGTGTACTGGCTGGCTACAATATCTATGTACTGGCTGGCTGGCTGCAATACCTGTGTATTGAAAATACCTGTGTACTGGCTGGCTACAATGCCTGTGTACTGGCTGGCTACAATACCTGTGTACTAGCTGGCTACAATACCTGTGTACTGGCTGGCTGCAATACCTGTGTATTGAAAATATCTGTGTACTGGCTGGCTATAATACCTGTGTACTGATAATACCTGTCTACTGGCTGGCTGCAATACCTGTGTACTGGCTGGCTGCAATACCTGTGTACTGGCTGGGTGTAATACCTGTGTACTGGTTGCATACTGGGTTACTGGCTGCAATATACCCCACCTGTGATGCTGAGCTATATACTGTACCCTGTGATGCTGAGCTGTGTACTCCTGACACTATATGTGAAATACAGGGGACGGAGTGGGTGGATTCTATAAGGGGTGGGGCTTGTGAGAAGTAGGGGGGTTAAAAAGGAAGGGCGGGGCCTGGTGCATCCTAAAACTTCACCAGCCACCACTGACACCTTGTCAAACTTCTGGGGGCATTGCCTGCCCTCGTATGTGAATTTGTACAGGGGGAGGGCCGAGTTGACTGACTGTATCCAGTTAGCACATGTGGGGGGGGGGCTTAGAGATCGTCATTTTATCATGATCTCTCTCCTTGTATAAAAGAGCGTGAAAGTTATGCACAATTTAATATATCGATCACCCTGCACTTCCTCTAGGTAGCTTAAGAGGAGGACCAGTGGGTCCACAGGTATATTGGTTCCCCTGACTGTACTCAAGGTCTTTGCCACCTCCTCCCAGTAAGGTTGCAGTTTAGGGCACGACCATACCTTATGCCAGAAGGTACCCCTTTCCACCAGGCCTCTAGTACATTCGGGTTTAACTTGGGGGTAAATGCTGGCTACTCTATGGGGAGTGTAATAAGCCACATGGAGAAATTTCAACTGAATGAACCTGTCCTTTGCTGCTATCATAGTAGGCAGGAAAGAAGTTACACGGTCTTCCCAAATCTCATCAGTCATAGTCGGAATGTCAGTTTTCCATTTATCAAAAGTTCTAGTTGGCATGGTGTCATAGCCTACCATCAGGTATAGGTATAGGGATGACAACGGTCTCTCCATGACACCCGAAGTCAAGAGACATTCAATTGAGTCAGATTCCAAAACTATAGGTTCTGGGAATAGGGCATTCATAGCATGACAGAGCTGCATATACCTGAATTGGAATGTTCTGGGGATTGAATACAGACTGGTTAGTTCCCAAAGCGTCATTATCTTACCATCCCTTACAATGTGCTTTAACATGGTGACCCCCAGTTTTGCCCACACCACTGGATCTGGAATAGACCTTAAGTGGGGGAGCCTAGGGTTCCCCCACAAGGGAGTATGCAGGGATATGTGAGAGGGGTTTTGATAGACCACTCTGACATGTTGCCAAACCGTAAGAGTAGTTTTCATGGGCGCGGTAATCTAGGCATGTGCCCTAGATCCTCTAAAGGGTAGATTACTTAGGGCAGTGTATGAACCCAAAACGGCTGGACCAGCTTAGGCTGAGAAAACCACCATCTAATTGTTACCATAATAGCTGCCCAGTAATACAGTAAGAAATTAGGGAACGCTAGCCCTCCATTTAATAGGGGAAGGTACAGCACTCATTTCGATACCCTTGGGGGCTTCCCTGCCCAGATGAACGACACCACCAGCCCGTCTAGTTTATTGAAGAATTGCCTGTTAATATGGGTGGGTGTGTTGCGGAAAAGGTATAAAAACTTGGGCAGATAAATCATTTTTAGCAGGTTCACCCTGCCAACCGGAGTTAATGGTAAATTCCGCCACACTGTACATTTATGTGTAAACTGGGTCAATACTGGGTCTATATTCCTTGTTCTGTAATCCTCTAGGCATTCACCAACCCGGATCCCCAGGTAGGTAAATTCATTCACCCAGCATAGGGCCGTGCTGGTATCTATTTGTGGAACAGATGGGTGCAATGGGAATAACACAGATTTGTCCCAATTAATTCTTATCCCAGAGAATCTTCCAAACCTATCAAATTGAGCTAGGGCTGCCTGAAGAGATGAGGTGGCATCTGTAAGATATAATAGTGTATCATCCGCATTTAGGGACAGCTTTTCTTCCAGGGGGCCTACTCTAATTCCCTTCACTGTGTGGTCAGATCGTATAAGGATGGCGAGGGGTTCTAAGGCTAATGAAAACAGCCCTGGTGATAAGGGGCAGCCCTGACGGGTCCCTCTTCCCAGGTGGAATTTCCCAGAGAGATTCCCATTGGTTCGAATCCGTGCCCGTGGGACATTGTACAGTAACCGTATCCAGTGCAAAAAATTAGGGCCAAAGCCAAATCTAGACAACACCTCCAGTAAGTAGGCCTTCTCTGCGTTGAGTGAGGCCACCACTCCCGCTTCCTCCAGACCCGCTAAGGCCATATGTGTGTAATCGCCTAATGTTGATATCAGTTCCCCTCCCTGGCATAAAGCCTGTCTGATCCGGATGAACAAATACTGTGATAACTGTATTCAACCTGCTTGCAAGGACTTTGGCTAGAATTTTGACATCTACCTGTAGCACCCCCCAAGCAGGAGCCGCTTGATTACTACGGGTTTCTGTACTCTGCCTTCTCAACCCTAAGAACCGACCCTACCCCACTGGCACACCTGGTGATAATAGAACACAAATATCACAACCACTGGCACAGATTGATTTGAATGAAGGTAAGAAAAGGGCAAAGGTTTACTGTATGACTGCTAAACAGAGGATATAGAAACAGCCACAGAATAAACGTATAACAATTGCATTTGATCAGGTATGATAAACAAGAGATTTTGGTTATATGAACAGGATGAGAAACCCCTTCATCTGCTCCTGAAGGCCCCCTTTTTAACTCAGGTACCCACAGAAGGAGAGGTAAATTCTTGTAAGAAAGTAAACAGTTATAGCATAAACTTCTGTACAACACTTGTCATGCCAGACCCAAATCGGGCTATATGAATCGAGGCGAGTGGAGGGTCCAGGAACGACTTGAACTCTAGTGTGTCGGTCCCCTCTTTCCTTCCCCCTGGCACCACAGTCCCAGAGTTCGACAACTTCACCTTAATACCTCAATTCAGTGCACTGCAAACAACTCCCCCTGGTATAGATTTGCTTGCAAGCTACTAATGTCACAAGTTCTAACAAGACCCTGTAGTCTCTTTATGGTGGTGCACTTGTAGATCTTCTTCTTAGGGTAAGACAGACTTAATGCTTCCAATTAGGCATCCGTTAACCAGTATTATAATCCCAGAACCGAAAGGAGGAAAGATAATGCATAAGCACTTTATTGCTGTCTGAGAGCGCCACAAACTTGCAGTCTCTTGGTAACTAGGATAAAAGAGTGAGCAGAGGTAAAGCAGAGTTCAGAGTTAGAGGTTCCTTTGGGCAGATCGCCCTTTCACCCACTCCAATGTCAGTGAGGCCACATTGGCACACCGCTGTTCCTTTCAGTTGAGTATCCGACTGACACCGTCCCACCAATATCTCTCCACTGTCACTGGTGCCTGGAGGTTCTCCGGGTTCTCCATCAGGTCCAGGATTTCTCCCATCAGTTCCTGGATACAGCGGTCCAGTCCCCCCTTCGTTCCAGATGGCAGCTCCCGGTCTCACACCTCACTCCTCTCTCCTCATGGTGGCTCTGGCTCCTTCAGGAAACTTCCCCCAGTCAAAGCCTTCCCCCTAGTTACAAAGGCTGCTGGGCGCTGTAGTTTTCAATCTATGTATCACAGCACAATTGCCCCCTCAGCAAACTCCATTTCTCAGAGTTCTCCTCTGCTCTTACAGTCTCCCCCCGATTGGCTGAATTCAGTATACCAATCAACATTCAGAGGACAGAGCAGGGTAGGCTGCGCCTCAGCATGTGCCTGTGAAAAACAAGAAGGGAGGGGTGAAATTGCTCCTCAAGGCTGACAAGCTGTGTCTCTGTATACTGAGAGTTCTGGTCAGCTTGGCGCAGAAATCCCAACAACTGCTACACACGTTAAATAGTGAAATGGGCCTATACGAGGTGCACTGAGATGGGTCTTTTCCTGGTTTGGGGATGACTACTATAACTGCGTCTCCCATAGAATCAGGCAGTTTCCCAACTTTCAAAGATTCAGTTAACATACGGTGTAGTCTGGGTGCCAGAGCATCCGCATAGAGCTTATAGAACTCCACAGGGATGCCATCCCCGATGCAAGATAAAAGGATTATAGCAGCTCAAGGTTCAAACTGACACCTAACAGGGGTTAGGGGCACAAACTTAGTTGCAAACTGAACAAATCTAACAAAAGGGGGGAATCTCATCCTTACCTCAGATGGCCTATCGCAGGGTAGGAGCCTGGATTCAGTAGTAAGGGATGGTAAATCATCACAGGTGGCCAGGATAAGCTTCAGACGGGTCTTCTAATAGCCTATAGACTCCCCCCTCTTCTCCCCACTACAGAAAGCTAGGAGCTAAATGGAGTTAAGCAGTATCTCTGTCAGTCTATCCAAGTGGGACTCCACAGTAGCAAATCTCCATGGGTACCAAGTTATAATCTCCACCAGAGGATCAGAAGACCAGTAAATTGGCATCCCTGTGTGGAGCACTGCACAGTTTCACAGAGGTGGAAGTCAACCGTTAGGCTCCAAGGGGGTGGGGGAAGATCGGAACAACCGTGACAAGCATAATTATAGTTCCTCATGTTCCCCTTGGGCTGCAGTATGTATGTCATGCACGGTAGACAGGTATTTCTCAGGCTATACCCAAAGAAGTCTAGGGACATGTTGGAAGGGATCAACCCCCACAGGGAAAAGAGTATAGAAGCAAAGGTATACTTATCGTGCACCTGGTATAGTATCGAGCCATTGGGAGGCATCCTCCGGGGAAGTGAAGTAGCGGGTTGTTTCACCGTCCACTACCCTCAGGCGGGCTGGAAACAGCATACTGCACTTAAGACCATGTGTACGGAGTTGAGCCTTGACGTGATCAAAGATTCTGCATAGCTGCTGGGTTTCCACTGTATAATCCGGGAATAGCATTAGCCTTGTATTCTCGAACCGCAACTCTTCCACTTTTCTTGCTTCTCTGAGCATCAGGTCTCGATCACAGAAATTCAGCAGCCGAAAAATAAAGGTGTGTGGTGGGGCGCCCTGAGGCCCGTGGACCGGCGTCATCCTGTGGGCCCGCTTCACCATGAAGTGAGGGGAGAAAGGTGCCCGCGAGTAGAGGATGCACATCAGTTGTTCTGTAAACAGCACCGGGTCTTGTCCCTCAGCTCCCTCTGGCAAACCCATCAGCCTCAGATTGTTCCTGCGGCTGCGAATCTTGCTGTTCTCCACTCTGGACTCCAAGGCCTTCATCTTCACCTGCAGCGTGTGGATGGAAGCGTGATGGTCCCTCGCCATGTCCTCCGAATCCCCGATCCGCCACTCCGTCTCCTGTAGCCGGTCACATATCTCTCCTCAGCAACCCAAAGTCAGTCCGGAGGATTTCGATTTTGGTGGTCAGAGTAGTCTGGCAGCTTGTAATGGCCTGCATGAGTGCTGTGAAAGGATCCTCTGCCAGCAGGTCATGATCTGCAAGGGCCATCTGCATCGCCATGTTGAGTAGGCCTGGCGGGACTTGCTTCTTCGGCTGCTGTGGAGATTTATTTGCAAATGTGCCCTTCCGCCGGGAGCCAGAGTCACCCTTACGCATACCCGAAGGGTCACGAGGAGAGGTAGGCGTCAATAACAATGATCAGGTCCCTCTTTAGCCCGATAAATTGATGAGTTGCCGGGGAGCTCACTCCTGCACGTCCGCTCAAGCCGCCATCCTAGCCACGTCCCCCGAGCCCAGGCTGTTTTAGACCAGCGCCCTGATGTGGCACCATCACATAACCTGGGTTCAGAGTAGTACTACACTGCACATTGCTCATTTACTGATTGTTATTAAATGAGCGCCATTCAGTGCAGAAGTAAGGATCGCCCACTTCCACTGCTTGATGAGAACAGGAAGGACCTGTGATAATAACAGACCTGCCAGGGTACTCTTGGAATAAAAAGGTATGTAGAAACAGAGGAAAGGGGGGCGGGGGGATCTAAAAACTATACTTTTTTTTTTAAATGAACCTTTTGTTTTGCTCGTATGGGCAGAACATGGGTTCATTTTTTTTAAATTCTTTATTTATATCAAACGTTGACATACACAGAACACACATTGCGGCCCGCAAGTGCGGGTAATGGTTTTTACAGAGAGTCATTCAAGCTGGATTATCTGTTACAGACAGCAGGTCAGCATCAATGCCAAAAACAACACAATGTAAAACAGAATGTGAGGCTAAACCAATGAGTATCAAACCAATATTGCTTCTAAAGGCCATCCAGGTAGTACGACCCTACCAGGAAGGTAGTTGTATAACAGGGAATGTGTGTCCAACTAACTGAGAGGAGCGCGAGCCGGGAGACCCCCACCGCGGGCCGATGGCCCCGGCGGGGCCCCTGCCCCGCCCTCCACTTCAACATAAACATTTGTTTCCAAATTTTTCCGAAAGGGCTAGTTGAGGCCTAGCTCTTTTTCGTAGAGAGGAAAGAAGGAGTATAGATAGAAGAAGGGGGAAAAAAAAAATGGGGGAGGGAAGGGGAGAGATGAGTGTCCCCACACCGGTGGCAGGGGGAATGAGGGGCCCCCCAGGGAGGGAGCCACAGGAGTCACAGTGAATTTGAACAACAAGCAAGATTAAGAGCCGGTCAATAACATTGTCAGGCAGCCATGCGCAGGTAGTCCTCAGTGCCAGTGAAATATCTCCAAGGCCTCCATTTGTCCCTGAACTGTTCCTCTGTGTCCGATAGAGATGCAGAGAGCTCCTCCATATGGTGAATATGGTTAATCTTGGAGAACCATAGGGCCTTGGTTGGGGGCTGTGTCTGTTTCCATAAAGCTGGAATGCAGACCTTGGCCGCATTGAGGAGTTGCATTGTAAGGGTTTTTTTATATTTCTTTAGGGGCATCTCCGTCAGGTGTAGGAGGCCCAAGGCTGGGTCATCCTTCACGTCCATGGCCGGTAGACTTTTAATAGTGGATGCTACATCGTCCCAGAATGGTTTTAGAGCAGGGCATGACCAGAAGACATGTAGCATCGAGCCTCCCTTTGATCCACAACGCCAGCACACATCTGGGAGAGAGCCAAACATCTTGTGGAGGACCTGTGGCACTCTGTACCAACGAGTGAGTATCTTGTAGCCCGCCTCCTGGTATTGACTCGCCATGGACGACTTGTGGGCCAGCAAGAGTATCTTATCGATCTGAGCTGGTGTAAATTGCCTGCCCATGTCACCTTCCCAGCGCCGGATAAAGGGAGGGGTTGGGTCGCCGCCCGGGGAGGAGATGAGCTTGTAGAGGGCTGCCAGAGTATGTCTGGTAGGTTCCCCCGTATTACACATCACTTCGAAGGGCGTGAGATCGCGAGGGGTGAAGTGAGCCTTCTGCAATGTGGAAAGGAAGTGTCTAACTTGATGGGTGCTCAGGGCGTCCAGCGGGGGGTCAACCGACCCCGCTATGTCTGTTGTGGAGGGCAAAGCACCCCGAGACCAAACGTCTCTCAATCGTGTCTTTCCCTGGGAAGCCAATCTCTGAACCCCTTTACTCGTTATTAGTGTTGAGCGAACCCGGACTGTAACGTTCGGGTCCGTACCGAACTTTAGGGTGTCCGTGGCACGGACCCGGACCCGGACATTTCAAAAATCGTTCGGGTTATGAGACCGTCGGG
>BLSH010067664.1:813115-837558 GCA_018402905.1 Glandirana rugosa | reverse complement strand
GGGCACTTGCCCTAGTTTGAAGATGATTTTAGAACAGTTATATGGCTTCTACCGTTAATTAATACTTTTCAGACACAGTTTGAAGATGATCCACATTCACCTCCATTTTTGCTTTTTTTATGTTTTTATTTTTTTAAAAATATTTACAGTTATTTCCCTGTCCCCATTTTTTTGTAGGGCACTTGCCCTACCCTTACCCCCATTTTACTTCCTTTTGCAGCCCTCTGGGGCTTTCCAGGACTTTCCTACAGCCATTTTTGTGCCTAAAAGTTCGGGTCCCCATTGATTTCAATGGGGTTCGTTGTCCGTGCGATCGTTCGGGTTCCGTCCGGACCCGGACCCGGACTTTGTCCCGAAGTTCGGACGGACCAGCAGAACCCGAACTTCCAGGTGTTCGCTCAACTCTACTCGTTATGCCTGGGATAAAGTCGGGATTCCCAATGATCGGTGTTAAAGTAGAGGGGAGCGGGGCCAGATCCGAGGAGCGCAAGACAGTTCTAGTGACTCCCAACGTTGCTCCTATTAGTGGGTGTTCGCTCATGTCGCTGGGTGGGTCAGCCTGAATCCATGGCGAAGATACCAGCGGCAAAGAGGCCTCTGCAATCTCGAGGGTTACCCACTGCTTGGAGTCCGCATGGCAGTGCCAATCCACCACCCGAGCGAGGTGGGCGGCCCTGTAGTAATTGAGTATGTCTGGTATACCCAGACCCCCAAGGGCCTTTGGCAGAGAAAGGGTCCGTAGTTTAATTCTGGCGGGTCTATGTGACCAGATGAAATCTCTGAAGAGGCCGTGCAGTTGCCCAAAAAAGTCCATGGGGATACGTATCGGGATGGTTTGTAGAAGGTACAGGATCTGCGGTAGAATGGTCATCTTCAACGCCGCACAGCGTCCGAACCAGGTGAGAATCAAGGAATGCCAAAGCTTGAGTTCTGCCTTCAGCTTGGCAAGAAGAGGGACAAAGTTGGCCGGGTACAAGTCCTTCAGATCCGAGGTTACAAATATGCCCAGATATTTGATGGGGGCCGCTGACCAGTTAAACTCGAAAGTGTCGCGGAGCCTGTCCAAAGTCGCTGGTGGAGTTGTGACATTCAATGCGGCCGACTTACCCACATTTATTTTGTAGTATGAAAGTTCGTCGTACACCCGTAGGGCCTCCAGGATGTTGGGGAGGGAAATGTCGGGAGAGGACACAAAAAATATCAGGTCATCCGCATAGGCGGCGACCTTGTGGTGACCGGAGAGATCCTGGATCCCTTTAATGTCTGGGTTGCCTCTGACCGAGCACAGGAAGGGCTCAAGGGTAAGGATGAAAATGATCGGGGACAGGGGGCAGCCCTGTCTCGTGCCATTTCCCAAAGAGAAATAATCCGACCTCCAGTCATTGGCTCTCACCGCCGCAGAGGGATGTGAATATAAAGCGAGAATCCAGTGGAGCATATTGGGGCCTAGACCAATGTGTGACAGGGCAGCCCGCAAGAAATGCCAGGCCACCCTGTCAAAGGCCTTCTCTGCATCGGTCGATAACAGGAGCAACGATTTCCGGTGTCTCCGTGCGTGAGCTATCAGGTCTAACACGCGAGTAGTGTTATCGCGAGCCTCTCGTTGGGGGTCAAAACCAGCCTGGTCAAAGTGAACCAGTAGTGGAATATGTGGGAGGAGCCTATTTGCCAAAATTTTGGAGAATAACTTCAAATCTGAATTTAGCAGGGCAATGGGGCGGTAGCTTCCACATTGAGTAGGGTCTTTCCCCTCTTTGTGGATCAAGGTAATAATGGCCCTAAGTGAGTCGACTGGGAGGGTCCCCTCCCCTTTCAATGAATTGAAGGCCGCCAGGAAGTGCGGAGTTAGTAAGGATGGGAAGGCCCGGTAGTACGCTACTGTGAAACCGTCCGGGCCGGGGGCCTTATTCGGTTTCGATTGCGCTAAGGCTATGTCGAACTCTTCAGTCGATATCTCGGCCTCCAAGGCCTCTCCGACTTCTTGTGCTAGTGTAGGCATGCCTGATTGAGCAATGTAATCCCTTGCAGCGGCCTCCTGCCTGCTCCGCTCCTCCTGAGAGAGCCTCGGATGGAGATTGTAAAGTTGCCTATAAAAATTGGAAAACACCTGAGCGATGTCCTTAGAGGTGTGAACCCTCTTGCCTCTATCATCCACTATGTGAGGGATGAAAGTGCGTTTCCTCGGACAACATGGGTTCATTTAAACAATTTTGATGGC
This sequence comes from Glandirana rugosa, assembly GCA_018402905.1. Taxonomy (NCBI): domain Eukaryota; kingdom Metazoa; phylum Chordata; class Amphibia; order Anura; family Ranidae; genus Glandirana; species Glandirana rugosa. Next base: position 835,340 of record BLSH010067664.1, on the reverse strand, counting down.
TAGAAAACTACATGAAGTGGTGTGACTTAGAAGAAGAAGTAGGAGGGCCTTTGCAGATTACCAGGACCACTCAATAAACTAAGCTTGGAAAGGTGGACAATGAAGACAGGGTTTAACATGGAGTTTCCCTTTAAGATCAAGAAACAAACTGGAAGCCAATGCACATGCAGAGCTCATTGTTTTGGGCAGAGGAAAATGCTTTATTGGTTCTTCTGGCAGTGAAAGGTTAGCAGTAATTTACAGTCCTTTTTATGAACATTCCTGTGCATTTATTAGTCAAGTTGTAATTTCAGCTGCTGAATTTGCATCTTCTCAAAAGTGAAATGTAGCATGGATGATAAATATTTTAAGTAAGCCTCCTTTACAGATTTTCCAGAAGCTGTGCACAAATTTGGGCATTTATGAAAGAAGCTGAAGACCACAGCTGGCTGGGACGTGGTGTACTGGGCGCACTCCTCGCGTCCACAGTCATTCCATTCATCCAATCCATCAATCGCGCCACGTATACTGTCGCCCTGCTGATGGATTTCATGTAAAGTTCATATCGTACAAAAATTTCTCTCTGGTATCTTGGGCAGACACATTAGCGGTATGTCAGGTGCCAGGCCGTCAACCCGAGGATAAATAGTGAAAATAGCAGAGGGCACAAAACTCTTTACTGCCACATGGTGGAAGGTGGCCTAACATGTGTTTTGGTCTGTGGCCAAAGTATTCTGACACTTTCTGATGTGTTGGATCCCTGTATATCAAAACTAACTATGAACTTCTCTTATTTGCACTGTTTTGGTCTATTAAATACACCATTAAAAACATTTTTTAACTCTGCTTAATAAGTGCAAAAACGACCTGCTGATCCTGCCAGAAATCCAGTGTTGTCCTGTGCACTCTGCAGTGTAATCAATGTTAGTATAAGTGTGTTAGTGTTGGGGACAGATCCTCTCGCCCTGTACTTAGGGGTACCTTTCGCCGTGAGCGCACTCACCTGTGCCGGGGACCAGATGGATACTGCAGTCGCATGAAAGTGTAATATTAAAGCAGGTCCCCCACTTAGAGAAGAGCCGTACTGGGGTGGATTTACTAGAACTGTTGCAATCTGGAGTAGCTGTGCATGGTAGCCAATCAGCCACGTCAGCTTGTTCAAATAAACTTTGGCAAAAAACTGGAAGCTGATTGGTTTCTATGCAGAGCTGCACCAGATTTTGCACTCTCCAGTTTTAGTAAATAACCTCCACTGTGTCTAGTAATAAAATACAGATTTCCTCTAAAAAGTAATGTTCCGTGTCACTACACAACTTAAGTTGATGTAGTTTGCATTAGGAGGGACACCGCAGAGCCCGTGCCCTCTCCACTGGTCCAGTGTACCTCTGTTATCTCACTTCCAGTAACAGAATGGCGTCCTGCTGTGCACATAATGTGGGCCTGGTACATGCACTTATTAACTTCTTAACTCCCATAGCCATGTGGCCAGGTCATGGATCTCTGTAACATGGTTTCAATTCCGGTTGCTGCTGAAAAACAACTGCTGGGGAGGGAGCCATAACATCAACTCCAATGAAGATATTTGTCAGCACACCACGGAACATCAAGTTGAGTCCAAACGTTTATTATTGAAGCATGATCACATCACAATAAATGTCATGTGATGGGGTCCTGCATGACTCTGAAACATTGCACTGTCTTTGTTGTGATGTGATCATGCTTCAGTAAAAAATATTTGACTCAACTTGATAATCCGTGGTGTGCTGGCAAATATGTGTCTCTCTGATCCCGTCTCCGGCTGGTACAGCACCCAAAACTATAGAGCTTTCTCCAGGAACGTGTGCAACGGGAATATGGAGTAGAACATAAACTCCCTCGCTCCTGGAGGACCTGTCGCCTATACCAGGTACTAGGGTTGCACCGATACCGAAATACTGGCCATTTTCAGAGTATCGGTACTCATGCAAAATGCCCCGATACCCAAAACCAGTACCTTCATGCTCTGTTCTTTCAGCTGTTATGTAAAGAAAAAAATGCCGGCAATTATTGGTTGTTGAGGAACGGGGCCGCCGCTTATTTAACTACCAATCACGTGTCCTCCAGATTCCCCTCTCCGCCTCCTCCTCCCCTCCCGCCATCATTTGACTCATGTAGGGGAGTGGCAGGATCAGGAGACCAATGGTGGGGTGATTATCCCTCATCTCTCTCCCTCCACTTCCTGGCTGCTCACTATCTCATTCTGCTCACCCTGCTCACCCCAGCACTCCGGCCTGGCTCCTAAATATGGTGATCGTCCCCAGGTGTTTCTGGCTCCTCCCGCGGGCTCACCCCACCCGGCTCCTCAGGTGTTCCTGAAGGCATGCTCTCCCGCCAGCAGCACATCTGACCAGGTGTTCCCCTCTCCCCATCCTCCTCTCCAGGTAAGGATGCTGGGGATGTGCACTCCATTCATGCTTTGCCAGGATCATCCTTCCTCTTCAGTACCCAGTAATACAGGATCATCTTCCCCCGGGGTGCAGCACTGAGGATGTGAGAAGGACCAGAAGCTGCTCCACGCTTTCAAGACTGAACAGTGCAGAAACTGCTGCAGTTAACAGTGACCCAAGGCGGGCAAAGGCAGTAAGTACACCCACCTACCCACCAATCTACTACCACCAATCTAAGGCCTAGCCTGTCTATATACTACCCTAGCCCATCCATATACTACCTAGCCTGTCTATATACTACCCTAGCCCATCCGTACACTACCTAGCCTGTCTATATACTACCGTAGCCCATCCGCATATTACCTAGCCCATCCGCAATATGATTTTAGAACACTAATATGGCTCTATGCGGCTGAAATAGGCTTTTCCCACAAACTTTGTAGATGATTTTAGAAGAATAATCTTTCCCTTAAAGCAACAGCTGGAACCTTTCCCTGTACAATTTGATGATGATTTTAGAAGAATAATCTTTCCCTTAAAGCAACAGACTCTACCTAGTCCAGTCAGATCGTTCTGTGCAGCAGGATGAGATGTGCAATCTGTCCCTCAAAGCACCAGTACTAGTATCTCTCCCTCCCTCAAAGCAGCAGTACTAGTATCTCTCCCTCCCTCAAAGCACCAGTACTAGTATCTCTCCCTCCCTCAAAGCACCAGTACTAGTATCTCTCCCTAGTCCACAATCAGATCGTTCTGTGCAGCAGGATGAGGTGTTCTCCAATCTGTCCCTCACAGAGCCAGCAGCATCCTCTCCCTAAACTATCCTGAGAGCATATGACATGCAGCACGGTGACTCCAGCCCCATATAGAGGCTGGGTCACATGGTGCACTGGCCAATCACAGCCATGCCATTAGTAGGCATTGCTGTGATGGCTTCTCGGGAAAACCAGTGAAACACTTGTTGATTGGCTGCCCTTGGCAGCTTTTCAACACATGAAATAAAATACCAGAACCCCGGACCCGAACAAAAAAAGTCCGGGTCCCGGACACCCAACTAATAACTCGCTCAACTCTATTCTGAAGTCCTAACACACTTCCTGTCCTACAGTGACAAATTACTGTAAAACAGGAAGTGGTTTACTGGCAGAATCACCAGGGGACAATAAAAAATAAAGTCCAAGAACTGTAAGCTGCAATATATTACATGTTTAGTCTTGGGTTTAGGTACACTCTTAAATTATCATTTAAAGCGTTTTTATAAAAACAGAGTCTTTTTTTTGTTTTTGGTAGAGTAGAACCTTTGTTAATTTTTTGTCTTACTGTCTGTGTCTTCACTAAGGTGACTTACTGCCTCAGCCAGTCCAGATGACCTTTGTAACCAGGACTGAAGTTGAGGAAAAATCACTCTGCCTGTTTTAGGCCAATGACAGTGGTTTGAGTCATTGGCCTAAAACAAGAATGCAGCTCAATAAAGTTCAAGTGAGGTCAGAACTTCTGGTATACATACTTGTGTAGTGTAGCAGACACAGGGGTTTTTAACACCTTTTGCTTGCTTTGCTTGGGCAAACTGCTTGGAACTTCCTTTGCATGGGCTCCCCAAAGTTTTCCTAATTGATGGAGCGAAAAACTCGGACTTCATCCCTTAGAAACTCTGGGGAAGGCCAGGCCTTGCCAGACTGGGATCCAGTCCCACTGCACAGCCCACATTACCTGCCAACTTGGACTTCACTCTATCTACAAGCACAAATCTATGCCTGAGAGAAAGTCCCTGTTCCAGTAAATAACAGAAGTCCACATGGGATCTTCACCAACTGATGTAATGTGTAACAGGATTATAGAACAAAAGTCATTGTACACAATGAAGGACCGTGCTTTGTAGAAGTCTTTACCATTCTGAAAAAGAATAAGGGTCCTTTCACATGGGTGTTCCGTCTGGCCCACTCCGCTTTGCTCGGCGGGGGCTTGATCCATTGATCCCCACTGAGCAGGCGGATGACAGGTCTGTCTCCGCTCACTGTGCAGAGATGTACCTGTCAGAGCCCCGCTCTCCTTTATTGGGAGATAGGATGAAAACGGACCTCCTGTCCTTTTCATCCAATCCCATCTGATCCTCCAGGAAAACAGGGTCTCCGCCCATCTGGATTTCACGGACAGGATCTGATTGATTAGCAGCGGGTGTCAGTGGACATGTCACCGCTAGGGTTGCCACCTAATCCCTAAACCCGAATACACATATTGATTATACAGGTTCTGTGGCTGATTAAGGTGGTAATTAAATTCACTTAGTACAGTACCTGAATTAAATTAGCCCCAGAACCTGTGTAATCAATATGTGTTCGGTATTAAAGGGATGAGGTGGCAACCCTAGTCGCCGCTGATATCCCCTGCTCCATAGGGGTAAATGGAGGGTCCCATCAGGCGGACCTGTTCAGAAAGTCCATATGAAATGGGCCAAAGTGAAAGCGCAAACAATGGAGTTATATAATCCCAGTAGACTACTCTGCCCTTCTACCAACCTGCCTATATGTCACACAGAGTCACAAGGCAAAATCTAGGTGAAAGACTGAATGAAAGCGATTATAAATCCAAAATCAAAAATGTAATAGATTGTAGCTTGCCAATCATTAGATGGGGTGGCTGCATTTGTTTTCTTTTTTTTAGGCTTTTTTTCACCTGGCCATGTGGCCAGTATTAAAGTGTTCCCGCTCTGGAGTAAGAAGCACAGGGAGCACCTTTGGGACTAGCAAATTTAGATACACAAATTACAAATTGAAGCTAAACTCCAGCTAATACTGCAGTTACACAAATAGTTACAGCAACAGTTTTTTTTCTTTTGGGATAATGTTTTTACATGTATAAATAAAAGCTGATCATTATAAGCACCCCTGTCAGTGGTTAATGGTTTGTCTCAACACTCTGCTACATTTGAAAGAGAGCTTGCTTTGTTAAAAAATAACACATTTACTGGCTGGATCACCAAATGAAATTAAAGAAAAGAAAGCCTGAAATAGAACACCAATGCAGCTATTACATCTAAGAATTGGTAAGCTGCAATATAATAAATGGTTGCTTTTTAGTTTAAAGAGCTGACGCCCAGTTACACTTAGGCCCCTTTCAGCTGCGAATAGATGAAGTTACCTACCGCAGCTATACTCAGGCAATGCTTTCCTATGGCCCTATTCACACTCTGAATTTAGCAACGGCTTGGATACATGAGGTTTTGTGTGGTTAAAAAAAATAGATTTGACTACGTCCTGGAAGGATTTATTGCAGCTATGCGGCTAAGGAAAGAAAAACAACAGGAAGCACATCAGAAATGTCAAGAATGTTCCACTGCAGCTAAACGAAGCTGCATGTAAACGCACGTAAACGCAGCTAATGTACAACTACAAATGATCGCTGTGTTTGGAGTCTTGGAATTTCAAAATAACACAACATGCTTTTAACAGTGGCAGAACAGCCGCCCGTGTGAAAGAGGCCTTATACTCAGTTAATAGTTTTTCTGCCGCTTACTGTATGTAAGGCTTACGTTGGCGGCAGTGGGGGTGTCTATAAACACTCCAGGCTGCTATAGATTTCTATTAACACTCTTGGCTGCTATAGATTGTGTGCACCTGTCAAGAGAACTGTTGACTTTCGAGTGGAAGTGATTTAGGTGGCTGCCAAGCTGCCTGATCAACCATTAGAACAATAATGGGGATTGGGGTTTCAAAGTGGTTCTAAAGCCAAAATGTATTTTACCTTAACCACTTCAGCCTCGGAAGGATTTACTCCCTTCCTGACCAGAGCACTTTTTGCTATACGGCACTGCGCCGGTTTAACTGACAATTGCGTGGTCGTGCAACGCTGTACCCAAAAACAAAATCGACGTTCTTTTTTTCCCACAAATAGAGCTTTCTTTTGGTGGTATTTGATCACCTCTGCGGTTTTTATTTTTTGCGCTATAAACACTTTTTGCTATAATACAAATCCAAAAAAAAAAACGAATTTCTTCCTCAGTTTAGGCCCATATGTATTCTTCTACATATTTTTGGTAAAAAAAATTGCAATAGGCGTATATTGATTGGGTTGCGCAAAAGTTATCGCGTCTACAAACTATGGGAATAGATTTATGGCATTTTTATTATTATTTTATTTTGACTAGCAATGGCGGGGATCTGCAATTTTTAGCGGGACTGCAACATTGCAGTGGACAGATCAGACACTTTTGACACTTTTATGGGACCAATGACATTTATACAGCGATCAGAGCTTTAAATAGCACTGATTACTGAATAAATGTCACTGACAGGGAAGGGGTTAAACTGTAGGGAGCGATCAAGGGGTTAAGTGTGTTCCTTCAGTGTGTTCTAACTATGTGGGGGCTGGGCTGACAGATCTGTCAAATGTCACCTGACAGAATGGAGATCCACCGTATTTACACTGGCAGATCTCCGTCCTGCCTCTGTAACAGGTGATAGGGGGCTGCCAGCGTTGTCCGCTCACCCGCAAATCGCGTATGCGCGGGCGACGTTCAGAGGTGGTTTGCGCAGCTGAGCCAACCTGCCGTAGTGCAACTGCGGTGGCTGGTCGGCAACTGGTTAAAAGAGAAGTACAGCTCGTTTGGCTGTACTTCTCCTGTGGATCACAGTTCGTTCTGCACTGCTGTGACCCGTTGTCAGCTGACAGTGGACTGAAGCCCGCCGTAGGCTGACATTGGTCCAGGCTGCTGAAAGATCGCGACTATATGGTCAGGATCCACTCAGGAGCCTGAACTGGCACCTGGCTCAGCTTCTCAGTGAGCTGCAGAGAGCCTGAGCCAGCCGCTCCCACCCCCTCCACAGCCCAGCGCTCCAGTGAGCGTTGAAGGGGCAGAGCAGAGACTGACAGTCACCAGCTCTCTGCTCACAGAGCACTTAGAATTGAGCAATCAGTGGTGTTTGACCGCTCAGTTCTTAGTCTTAGAGACAGCAGGGGACAGATGCAGCATCGGATCAATGTTGCATCCACTTAGGGAAGTATAATTAAAAAAAAAAAAAAAGACATGCTTATCTTTTAATGCATTCCCTTCATTATGGTAAAAATGTTTTACAGCTTTCTGTCCTCCTCCCCCTCCCTAAATACTTACTCGAGTCCCCAATTGATACAGTGCTGTGCACGGCTGGATCTCTTCTCTCCTTTTTTCCTTGTTACACAAAGCTAAGGCAGCAGCAGCAACCACTGGTTCCTACTGCAGTCAAACAAATGCTGTGGGGAAGTGGGGGGCTGAAACATACCCTGCTGTGTATGTCTATGAGCATGGCTCCATAGACACACACACAGCTCGGGAGCGAGCATGCACGTGTGCCCCCATAACAAGAGACTATGATGAAGGGTTCCTGCGTGGCTCAGAAACTTTGCCATTTTGTACTGTGTGACCATGTGAATAAAGCTGTGGACCCTTCTGAGGAATCCTTGGTATGCTGGTGACATCTCTCTATTGCTTTGAGGACACACGAAGAAGAGAAGAAGCGCCAATGAGGGATCCAAGAAGAGGAGGTTTGGAGCTGCTCTGTGCAATACTATTGCTCAGAGCAGGTGAGTATAACATGTTTATTATTTTAACCACTTGCCGACCGTCATGGTCCCAAAAAAGTGTAAAAATGGTCCGACATGTCTGCTGAAATATCGCAGTACCGCTAAAAATCGCAGATCGCCGCCATTACTAGTAAAAAATAAATAAATAAAAACCCCAGAAATTAATTCTCATCATCCGTAAACGCGGCCACTTTTGCGCAAACCAATCAATAAACGCCGATTGCGATTTTTTTTATCACAAATATGAGGAAGAATATAAATCGGCCAAAACCGATGAAAAAAAATGTTTTTTTTGTATTTTTTTTTTGGATTTGTATTTTAGCAAAAAGTAAGAAATTTGTTTTTTTTTTTTGCAAAATTGTCGCTCTTCTTTTGTTTATAGCGGCGATCAGAAATGACGCAGCGATGATCAAATACCACCAAAAGAAAGCTCTATTTGTGGGGAAAAAAGGACGCAAATTTTGTTTAGGTACAACGTCGCATGACCGCGCAATTGTCAGTTAAAGTGACGCAGTGCCGAATCGCAAAAAGTGCTCTGGTCCTAAAGTGTGAAATCCTTCAGGGGCTGAAGTGGTTAACCTTATGTAGCCCTCTGCTCCCTTAAGAGTGGTTGATAGTTGTGGTCCAACTGCCCGCTGCCCTCAATCACACAATTCCACACACCGGAGTCACTGCACAGGCCGGTACTTTGTTTTGTTGTTTTATTTAGGGGTTGAACTTGGATAGGGATAAGGGATGACTGTGGGATGCCCAGTAATTGAACACGGGACCGACTATATATACCTCTTCTTCTCCAGCACACTACTTGCTGGCCTTTACTCTTCTCCTTTCCTCTCTCCAGCACACTACTTACTGACCATTACACTTGTTTCCCTGGTCCGAAAGGAAATTTATCAGACCTCCATAACACCTCCTCTTCACCACAGCTAGCACATGATGAGGCCTGCTGCAGCCGCGGGCAAAGCCTCAAAACTACCCTTTGTGGGTAAGAATTGCAGGTTTCCTTCCCTGAAACCGTGGACCCTCTGTTGTGTAGCTAAGTACGTTGGTGCTAGCTGGGCCTTGGATGAGCTACTACTCCCAGCCCATTCTTATTCCAGACCCATCCGGCCTGTCCTGCGGTCTAATGGCTCTCCTTCCCCTTGGTTGGCTCCTCCTGACTTCTACAGACTGCTCTCTCTCCTTTCAGACTGTCTCAGCCTTCTCATCCAACTCCCAGAGGTCGCCACTCACCGACTTTATGGTGGATTCTTTAAAGAGTCTCCTTCCATGTGGACCTCAGCTCTTCTCCTGCTTCTCCTGTGCCACTCCAGGAGCTGACTCCTGCTCCTGGTGGCACCCAAGCCCCAGGCCTCAGGTTCACCCCCCGGGCCTGGGGGCTCCTTCTCATCCTCCACCCCCCCCCCCCCTTCTAGAGCTTTCCCAGCTCAAGGGGAGGAAATCTCCAAGAAGTGTCCCTTCCCTCCATCTCCAGCCCCTCCCCTGAGCCACTCCCCAGCCCAGATCAAAACATTCAGGCCTGCACTTACAGTCAGGCCTGACTAGATTTTCCCTCTCCTACCAAAAATCTACAAAGTGAAAGCACCTACACTATAGGGGCGCTACACTCATTAAAAAAAAGTGCCTTTAGTAACACTTTAACCTCCTTGACGGTATTCCCAAGTGTGGCTCGTGGTATGTTTCCACTGCACATAGCGGTAACCCCGAGCCACACTCGGGATTGCATTGCTGGATCCAAGGCTGGGTTACTTACCTTGTCCCCTGGATCCAGCTATGTCCCCCCGCTGTGTCTCTGGGCTGTGTCCTCCGCCCAATGCCTGTGTGATGCTAGGCTCCGTTCCATGCAAGCCTCACATTGCACGGGGGCGGAGCCTGGTGGGAAATTCAAAAAGTGAAACACACATAACACATACAGTACACTGTAAGATTACATTACGGTATCAAATCATTTCACATCCCTTTGTCCCTAGTGGTTTGCCCAGTGCTCTGCCTGCACTTTTATATTATATATGCCATTCTTTCTGCCTGGAAACTTGAGAACGTCCATGGCATAAAAAGCGTCCCTTTAGGTCAAAAGCGTTTTTTTATCAGCTAGAAAACAGCGATAGTAAATAAGAATCATTTGCAGAATTGAGTGATACTGATTTTTGGGGAAATTTATCATCAGACACTGAAAGTGACGACAGCGACAATTCTGCAACTGAGCAGATTTCAGTGTTTTTGACTAGATTACATTATTGAATACATTTTATTATTATTATATTATTATTTTTCATAATTATTTATAGTTATTTATTATATTATATATATATATATATATATATATATATATATATTTTTTTATGTACATTATAATTTTATGATTTCGTTATTACAAACTTTATCATACCCAGGATGTCTACTAGACTCTTGTCTTAAGTGAGTTATTCCTAAGAATTACAGGCCTACAGTATAAAACGCCAAATTTCAATGCAAAAAAATGTTAGACGCAAAAATCTGACATAATCATACCGCCAGGCAAGTTAACTAATCTTCATGCCTAAAATCGACATGGTAACATATGTGCAAAATGCATAAATGGGTCTGGCAGTGAGAAAGTTAAGTTGGCCTAGCACCAGATATATTTTAAATGTGCATGCATACTAAGTAATGTACAGTATATGTGTAACACTTACAGGTATTTATTACCTCTCAAAGTACTCCCCTTCCCTTCATCTGCTTTTCTCTCTAAAAGGACAGGGCCATCTTTGTTAAGGCATCAACCAGGTCTAATGGTGCAGGATGACTTTTTAATGATAAAAGATGGAGCTTTTTGAAAAATTATACTATTGATGTATGTTGGGACATGTCAGGAATTTATTTATGCAGACTAGTAAAGTTACTGAGATCTCCACTTTCATTCAGATGTATTACTAGCGTCACAGTTACTGTTACTTATTGGAAAGTAAGTAGGGCATATATGTGTGTGTTTGTGTATATATACATACTGTATATATATACAGGGGCGTAACGATAGGGGTTGCAGGGGTTGCAATTGCAACCGGGCCCCATGGTCCAGGGGGCCCATGTGCCTCCCTTGTACACCTGAATAGGAGGGATGGCGGGGGGTGGCATTTAGAGGACCCAATCTGCTCCATTTTCCTCTATCCAGTTTACTTGTCTTCTGCTGTTCCCAGGGCCCCTGTGTGCTTCCCTGGTCCCCCTGGGGCCTGCTGCAGAACTTGTGAAAGGGCCCCACTGCAGTACCGTAATAAAGGGACCCACAATAGGAGTAAAGGGCCCCAGGATCAGTGGGAAGAGGGAAGGGCCCTGGCCAGGGGTCGGGGGGCCCTTCATAATTTCTTGCACCGGGGCCCTGAAGGTTCTAGTTACGCCTCTGTATATATATATATATATATATATATATATATATATATATACATATACTGTACGTACTGTATATATTTAAAACATCCTGTGAATGACACCCCAAGGACATAAACTTCCTTATTTTTTTACATGAGTAAAAATGTAATAAAAATGTACATATCCCAGGGGCCTCCTTAAGAGAAGGACAAGTTAGTAAAAGAAAATAGAAAAGAAGGATGTCAGGGAAAGATGGGACATCAATATGGCAAACAGATGCTGTTATTTTTTTTGGGTTTCTTACATTAATCATTCCCAGAAGACCAAATAGTTATGTTTTCAAGGGGAAAAAGCTGATATTAATTTGCCGTACATTTCCTTCAAATTAAACGTCCCATTGCCTCCGCCACATGCTGCACAGGTCAGTTGATTGCAGAACCCCAGCACCATTCTGTCAAGGTACAATTCTTCTTCCATCGTGATGAATTCATGATGAATGTAAGGGAATTGGCAAAATGTAATTATAATATCCAGAGACACAGAAAATCCTTCTTTATACAAAGGGTCATTACAACGGGGGCCCACAAGGTCAGGGGGCCCCCCACTGTAACCCAAGTTATTGCAGCAAGCACATTACACTCTGTACGGAATGAATGCATTTCCTTATCCTTCTTGTTTCCTTTTCCTTCTCTTATCTGCTGTTTACATGGCTGTTAACCACTTCAGCCCCAGAAGGATTTACCCCTTTAATGACCATGCCATTTTTTGCGATACGGCACTGCGTTACTTTAACTGACAATTGCACGGACATGCGACGCTGTACCCAAATAGAATTGATGTCCTTTTTTCCCATAAATAGATCTTTCTTTTGGTGGAATTTGATCACCTCTGCGGTTTTTATTTTCTGCGCTATAAATAAAAGCAGAGCGACAATTTTGTTTATAGCGCACACTGCGACATTGCAGCGGACAAATCTGACCCTAAGTGACACTCTTTGGGGTCCAGTGACACGAATACAGTGATCAGTGCTAAAAAAATGCACTGATCACTGTACTAATGACACTGGCAGGGAAGGGGATAACGTCAGGGGCAATCAAAGGATTAAATGTGTTCCCTGTTTGTGCTTTCTTACTGTGTAGGGGAAGTACTGACAGGAAGAACACAGAGATCGTTGTTCCTGATTACTATGAACCGATGATCTCCATGTTCTCCCTTGTCAGAACGGGGATCGGCCTTGTTTACATAGGCAGATCTCCATTCTGCCTCTCTGTGAAGCGATTGCGGGTGGCTGGCGGACGTTGGGTCTGCCAGACACGCGCATTGGCTCCTCCTCCCTGCACTGTGCAGGTACGTTGTTTTTCGCAATGGAGCCCTGCCGCAGTATATATGCGGTGGGTGGTCTTTAAGTAGTTAAAGTAATCCAATAATCATTAATAAGCCCTGGTTCACACCAATGCAGTTTGTTTTTGATCCATTTCTGCAGTGCTTTTTGCGGAGCGTTTTATGTTTTTGCACACGCATTTTTAAGGCGTTTTTTAAATGCGTTTTGTGTTTTTTTTATGCTTTTTTTGTTAAAGGGGAGATGTTTTGTTGTTAGGCAGGTTATAAAATGCAAAATTCATCAAAAACAAACTACATGCGTTTCTGCAGCATTGCAGCAAACGCACTGTTGCATTTACAAAAGTCCCTGACCCTTTCTAAAAATGCAGTGGCTGAAAAAACTCATAGTTGTGAATGTGTCCCATAGGAAACCATGTTAAATAGACTGTAATGCATTTCTGCAAAACAAAAACTCACTAATAACACAAGATATGAACCAAGCATAACTATTAACGAAAAGTTTCAGGAATGGTTATTTTATAAATAGTTACATTGGCCAAATTTGTATAAATGTATATACCATACCTGGCTGAAGCCCCTGGATGCTGGAAATCACTGAAGTAGACACCGCTACTACACTGCTACTCCAGTGTTCTCCACTTGCCTTCGGGTCTTGCACCGTGCAGTTGCCCTGCTGCATTCTAACAATGTCTTAATGCATTGGGTGAAACTATTCTTCTTTTTGATAACATGCTTGTTTGATTGTGACCAACTGTGAGTGAAGACTCTGTACAAGCAATAGCGCCCATGGAATTGGTCTAAAATCTTCTGTAGTCCATTGGTTATTTGAGCATTGTTTGACCGCTGATATCTTAGGTGGTCTACATTTTATGGTAAGAGGCTCTATGTGCTGTGGTGAAGGTGGAGGACCTCCTTTTCTTTTTGCCATTATCTGTTTTATACACATCTGAGGTGCCTTCTCTGTTTCTGGTTTCAATGGAATCTTTATGGACTATTGTGAAGGACTTTGCCTTTTAGTTTAATGCAGCATTCTGAACACAGATCAGTCACTCGGCACAGGCACCTTTTTATTTATTTATTCATTACAGGTACTTATATAGCACTGTCAATTTACACAGCACTTCACATAAATATTGGACATTCACATCAGACCCTGCCCTCAAGGAGCTTTCAATTTGAGGTCTCTAACTAACATTCATACATACACATGCTAGGGTCAATTTAGACAGGTGCCAACAAACCTACCAGCATGTCTTTGGAGTGTGGAAGGAAACTGGAGTACCTGGAGGAAACCCACGCAGGCACATAAAGAACATGCAAACTCCGTGCAGGGAGTGCCGTGGTGGGATTTGAACCGCGACCCTAATGCATTTGCTTCATGAATGCAAAGCATTATCTGACTGGACAAGATGGAGAGGTGAGGCGGTCACTATGCTGAACAGTGCTTAGATCAGGTAAGCGCCTCTGCATTACAGGAAAATGCAGCATGTTTGCAATTTCCTGCAGCGCACTGCAACCCACCTGAAGGCAGCAATGCTGCATGAAAAGAACACAGAAAACAGCTATTTTCTTTGTAATGTTAGAAATACTGGTGTTGATCAACTGCATGAATATACCAGTCAATGGACACTGTGAAAGTGCCGGAAAAGTTTGAAGGGCAGAGGCCTGGAGCCTCAAAGCTGTTTATCTGCAGTGTGAGATCATCTAAAGCACTGCTGCTTCTGACTGATGGTCTCATGAGATTTGGAATAAGAGTTGGTGATATCACTACTGTGCTCCTCACTGTTCTCCTTGCTGGAGGGGAAGCTGTACCTGAGGCATTGTAGTGCAAGGATTTCCCTGTATCTGCTTCATTTATTTTGTGGATCTGTGCTTCGTCTGTCTCTCCAGCTGCTTTTTGAATAATCCTCCATCAGCCATCGGGGTGGCAGCTTAGACATGAGGAAGCAAAACCCTGCTCTACTACTAAGATGGTCGACAACACATATTGACAGAGTGCAGAACAGGGCATGGTAAGTTAGTAATGGGGTAAAGATCAGCTGCAAGCAGCCCACAGGAACTACTGGTGACTAATCCTTTGCCCCCCCTTTCCTGACCAGTCAGGTTGCAGGCTTGGAAAAAGGCCTGGTATTGATTTTTTTAGGGTGACCCTCATTCTTTATTTTCTGTATTTTTGCATAGGATTCCCCCATAAAATGTATATCGCCTGGTATGGAATTTGGGGGGCCCACACATTTAGTTTCTGTTTTATGGAAAATGACTGTAGAAACCAGTTAATTCCAATGTGTTCACATACTTTTTTGTGTTACTGTATCTGTACATACTTGAACATTATGACAAAAACCCTGGGTTCTGGCAGTAGAGTTTCATTCCACTTTAGGCAACTCCTTTAACAACCTAATGTCTAGCACTAAAATAATTTCATGGCCTCATGCACACTGGGCTTCAAAAACACCACTTTTACGGGCTTTTAATGTTTTTTTTCTGCCTCAGTGTTAGCCTGTGTGCCCATGCACACATAGGCATTCACAGGCCTTCAGAGGCAAAGGTGTTTAGAGGTAGAAAAAGAAACCCAGAGTCATTGAGTTCAGGAGAGGAGTGATTGCCGCTAAAATATGCCTGACACGCTTTAGTGTGTGTAAAAATGACTAAACACATGTTAAGGTGTGTCAAGCGCTTGGGCATTCATTCATTTCAACATATTTTTTACGCTACTTTTCTCCTGTCAGGAAAAAAGCATGTAGAAGAACTCCGAAGGTCAGCTATATCCGTGATAGTGAAAGCAGTGCTAAAACTGAATATATATTGTGCAAAACAATTTAGTGCAAAAAATACAAACAAAGTGCTAGTGCAAAAAGTCTCAACAGTGCAATCCTCAATGAAGTGCAAAGGTATGTCCTCCTTGAATCAAACAGCCAACTTGCTTCAAAGCTGAGTCCTTCACCTTCAATCACTTAAATGCAAAAACCAAGGTGGTAGTGCAAAAAAAAATCAATTGTGCAACATTGAATAAAGTACAGGGATAAATACTCCTTAAATTGTGCAGCTATGCTGTTTTTGATAGCGTATCCTTCACCATCGGTCACCACATGCGTGTGCACACATTGGGGGCTCACCAGAGGTCAAAGATAGATAGGCTCATCTTTCCAAGAATAGAGGGGGCTCATCACACAATGACCTTCCCAAGAACCGCATCCACAGGCACTCGTTCCTCTCCAGCATGTATAATCATGGGGAACAAGCAAGAAAGACCCTCATAGTGTATCACTTAAGGTATAGACATTTATTCAAACAGCACTGATTGCGCTTACATTAAAAACACTTTAAAACAGCAAGTTTCATTTAGCCAGATAGTCCTACCGCTCGGCCCTCCAACGCTCTTCTCCTCCACATCCAGAGCGTCACAGCCGTCGGTACAAACGTTCGCCTCGGTTCGCCGTGTGGCCACGCCCTGACGTTTCGTCACTTCCGACTTGATCACAGGCTCTATTTATAATGTAGAAGAACTGGGCAGATGCCCGGCTTGCATGGGGCTTAACATTCTACACCATTTACAAAGGTTTTAATACAACATGCACCTAGGATTCCCATATTTTCCAATTAAATCCAAATCAGCATTATATTAATACCTGTAGTAAATAAATAAATTTAAAATGTGTGACATTTTGGTGAAAGTTGTGTGAATCTGCCCTTTGCAGAGACATTGTTATTCTGCCCTACATGGGGCATGCCTTTACCTAAATCTGGCCTTGTGTGCCAGCTCTAGGCTCTGTCAATCTGGATAAGAATTGGCTATACTGACCCAAAACCTCTAAACTTTACATGATACGAACTAGAAACTTTCATCCCTGGAATGATTTCTTCTCTGGTCTGTCCCTGTTTGGGATTAGGATGTTTCACTTTTAAAAAGCGAGTAATGGATCAGTAAATATCTTTTGTCAGCATACATCCGTCCACCATCTGTCCCGGCTCACACACACACGTAAATCTGGGTCTTTTTTTTTTTTCCCTTGTCCATAGTTGATGTTTTAGTTAAAGGGAAACAGAGTTGAAAAAGAAAACCCTATTCGGATGATTTTCTGCTGACCATTTGCTACCCTAAACAGTCTTTACAATTCAAAAATTACTTACTAACAAGTCAGCACAAAACCAAAATCTAAAATTTTTAATAACGGGTCCAGAAATATTCTATCTTCAATAACTAAGGCCCCATTCACTGCGTGGGCGTATTCTTTATTATTTCCCTGGAGTTGGGCTTTAATGATTTTTTCATATACACAGATTGGATTAAGGGCTTACCTGGAAGACAACTTCCAATTTACAGCGGGTAAAATAAGTATAGAACCCGTCCCCGTTTTCTAGGTAAATATATTTCTAAAGGTGCTATTGAAATTAAATTTTCACCACATGTCGGTAACAACCATGAAATCCATACATACAAAGAAACCAAAACAAATAAGTTCAGAAATTAAATTATGTGTAATAAAATGGAATGACACAGGGAAAAAGTATTGAACATGCTAGCTGTAATTTATTTAATACTTCGTACAAAATCATTTGTTGGTAATGACAGCTTCAAGATGCCTCCTGTATGGAGAAACAAGTCACATGCATTGCTCAGGTGTGATTTTGGCCCATTCTTCTACACAGTCTTCAAATCTTGAAGGTTCCATGTGTTATGTCTGCCAGGGACCCCAACCGTCACTCCTGTTTTTGACCGCTAGTCTTCTTATCGCAGTATCAGGTGAAGAGACTGTTGCGATCCTGCAACCAGAATTCCAGGACCACAATAGAAAGTGCAAACAGGCTAAATCAGGGAACAGCAAAACAAGTAACTCACAGTTAGTAGAGGGCAAAGTCAGGAGCCAGGCAGAAGGAAGGATAATCCAATAACGGTCTGAGTCAGCAAACCAAGGCAGGGATCCAAGGGGTATTCCAGATGGCGGCGTCAGGGACAGGCAGGATCGACAACAATTGTCAGCGTAATGCAAAGGAGTAGTCCAAGAAGTGTAGTCGGGAACAAGCAGAAGTTAGCAACCAGAAAAACAATATGATACACCATCAAACAGGAAGTGAACCTTATCCTAGGGCAAAGACAGGAAGGGGAAGTGATGATTTTAAAATGAGCTTCAACATGCTTTTTCTTCAGCAATGAGTCTTGCGTGGTGAGCGTGCATACAGGCCATGGTGGTTGAGTGCATACTTTTTTTCTTTGAAACAATTGTACCTGCTAATTCCAGGTCTTTCTGAAGCTCTCCACAAGTGGTCCTTGGCCCTTGGACAACTTCTGATAACTCTTTTCACTCCTCCTCAGAAATCTTGTGAAGAGCACTTGGTCACGGCCAGTTTATGGTGAAATGGTGTTCTTTCCATTTCCAGATTATGGCCCCAACAGTGCTTACTGGAACATTCAGAAGTTTAGAAATCCTTCTGTAACCATTGCCATCAGTATGTTTTGCAACAATAAGGTTGCAAAGGTATTGAGAGAGCTCTTTGCTTTTACCCATCATGAGATGTTTCTTGTGTGACAATGTGGTAATGAGACACCTTCTTATAGGCCATCAGTTGAGACTGAACCAGCTGATATTAATTTGCACTGATGAGGAGCAGGATTTCTTTCTAATTACTGGTTTCAGCTAGTGTCTTGGCTTTCCATGCCTTTTTGCACCTCCATGTGTTCAATACTTTTTCCCTGTGTCATTCAATTTTATTACACATAACTTACTTTCTAAACTTATTTGTTTTAGTTTCTTTGTATGTACGGATTGCATGGGTTGTTACTGACATGTGGTGAAAATTTCATGTTAATAGCACCTTTAGAAATATACTTACCTAAAAAAATGGTGACGTGTTCACTATTTATTTTACCCGCTGTATATTGGAATAATGTAAATTGCTGGTGCTATAGAAATACCTGTAATAAATAATTATTCAGTGGAAATGCCATACAGGTTATGGAAAATATATCCACTCACTATATCCACTATCGTTGTCAATATGGCGCTGAAGGTTTTGAAAACATTTAAATTCGCTCATAAATGTTCTTAAAAATATTTTGTATAAACTAATTGGAATATATTTTTAGTGATCCTTTAATGTTGTGCAACGCTATCTTCCCCTAAACAACTGGCCCAGCTTTGCCTTGTTTAGGTAATCGGAGAGGCAGGTGTCCAGGGCAACTTGTTAATAAATTCCAGTCAATGAAGTGTTAGTGGCTAATTAGCCTGCCATTAATCCCGTCCATGTGAAGAAGGGGCAGAAATGCCGGACCCAGGGTCTTCTTTCCTCTTGAGGACAACACTTAGTCTATCGGCCATTCTACACTTATGGACAGGTAGGTAATGTGTCCCTGGTGTGGAGTGATGGAATGAGCTGCATCTCGGGAAATTAGGATGTTTGTTTCCTGGCAGGAAGAAAATAAGTCTCTCTTGTCTACTTTAGACTCCCCTTGGACCCTCTTTAAACACCGCAGAGACTATCCCTTACACGGTGATATGGGTTTTGCTCTTCCAAATTTCCTGCCTCTGGCTCATCATTTCAGTTGTTTGATGTCAAGAAACCCATTGAAGCTGTTTCCTCCTCTTAAGACAATCTTGCACACTGTTTATTCTACCGTGGTAAATGGTGAAAAACTATTTTCCAATTCTAAACTTCTGTAGTATAGCTGAAAACTGCTCATAAGTGACCATGCAACTGGCCACAACTACCTCAATAGATGGAAAACACCTTTTAATCCATTTATGTGTCCATTAAAATAATAAAATACATTTTTAAATACATATTTTAATAGTCAGTAGCTACAAATACTGTAGCTGCTGACTTTTAATAAAAGGACACTTAGCTGTTCAGGGATCCAGCACCATCCTCATCTGGGCTGGTTCTTTGCAGGTCTTCAAGTCCCTGGTATCATCATTTGAATTGTGGGAAGCCAGCTTTATAGCCAGCTTCCCACTGCACATGCGTGAGCCGTGCTTCATCTTATAAATGGTCCCGCAACCCCTCTGGGGCCCATGATGTGTTCTGGTGGAAGGTTTCCGGGGGGGGGGGGGGGGAGAACTGGTGGAATTGCCTAGGCATGAGAGTACCTGTCAAAAAGAAGTACCAAAAGAAGAAGAGGAGGGGGAAGGAAGGTAGAAAGAGGTACTTCCCCTTTAGGGTCAAGAAGTTCCACTTTAATTTATGGTCCTGCAGTTGTGATAACTGTTCTTCTGAGGACTGATTAGTCTTGTTGACACCCCTCTTGCCGATGTCATCATGTACACTGCAGGACCAATGATCATATCCCATCTGGATGGCTTGATCGCTGATCCTACTTGCATGCAATGACATATTAGTGCTAATTTGATGAAGACTGGACCTCCATGTGTCATAGGATTAAGGACATACAGTATGTTCTTCACCAGCTGGCAGTGTTAATTATTTTATCACTGTATTATGTAGAGCTGGCCTTACACCTGTAGAATTCCGAAGAAAGTATAAAAATCCATTCAATGGTACCTTCATTGTCTCTACTAATTTCAAACAACTTTTTGTTTGAGCACCATGTCTTTGTCACATAGAACTTTCTGCGTTCTACTTAAAGTGGAAGTACACCCTAAAACTAAAAATCCCTGCATCCATAGACACCCATGATCTAACACTAACCTATCTAGCCCTATAAAGAAGAAATCAGTATATATACCTTTTTTTAAGCCGATTCGATCCGATCTCCAGTGGCGGAAGCTCTGCAGAGGATGCGACCGACAACGGCTGTGAAATGAATGGGGAGTGACGTCACCCATAGATTTACTATGGGGCTTCCGTTGTCGGACGTGTCCTCTGCACCCGCCTACACAGCGAAGCCGCAGCTGACAGTTCAGCCTGGGATCGGGTCTGAGAGGCTTCAGAAAAGGTATGTATACTGATTTTTTTCCTTTACAGGGGTAGATAGGTAAAGGCCCGTACACACGGTACAACAATTGGCCAACAACGGTCGTTCAACAGCCTGTTGTCCAATAATCCGACCGTTAGTACGCACAATCCAACAGCCAATTTCCAATTATTGTCCAATAGAAGTTGGCTGACAAGACTAGAAAACTTTTGTTGGCCAACAAGGCATTGGCCAAATGTATACAGTAGTTGGCCAACAAAAAGCTGGAAGTGCAAACACGCATGCTTGGAATCCAGGAAGTGTTCAGTCGTGTAAACCTGTGTTCGTAATTCACAAATCACATTCACTTGAACTTCCTCATTATACGCTCAAAACACGTCACTACATTCGGCTTTGTTGGCCGATTACTTGACTACCGTCAGTACGTTAGACAAATTTGGACAAAAGTTGGATGCTCGGTTGTCCAACAATAGGCGCGTGTGTATGAGGCTTTAGTGTTAGATCGTGGATGTCTATAGATGCATGGATTTTAGTTTTAGGGTGGACTACTACCTTGACTTTGACAAGTGCATGCATATAAAACTAATTATGATTTTTCTTGACCGGGAGCACATTCAATGATTAGAAATGTGTTAGTTCCTTTTAGATGTAAAAAAAGTGTCTTTTTTTTTTTTTTGCTCACTCTGGTCAAAAACAATTGTTGAATTGTCTCCTTTAGATAATCAAATGTGCATTCTGAAATGGCATCTTTCAAAAGAAATTTTACAGGTATAAGGCCAGCTTTAGGGTTTCCTGGCATCCCTTGTACAGCAGGACTGGAGCAGCTGTGCATGGCAACCAATCAGCTTCTGTTTTTAGCTTGTTCAGTTAAGCTGCGAAAATGAAAGATATAAGCTGATTAGTTGGCATGCACAGCTGCTCCAGTTATGGTAAATTCCCCTCACTAAATTATCATAGTTTAATATGTATGTTTTTCTGCCTTGACGTGCCCTTACACTTATGACATTGAAACATACTACCACATGTATTACTTTCTAAACACACAGCATGTAAAACTGCACACTAGCTCACATATGTGAGCGGAGCCCCCAACAACATTTTTTCCTGTTGTTAATTATGTATTGTGAAGCATATACAAACCACAGACAAAGCACACTGGCATGAAATACCTCTTAAATATTCATCAATGAATATGTAACCTTCTTTTACATAAACCAGATTATGAACATTGGATAATTTGGCCTCGTTCACACTGCCTTGGATGCAAAAGAGAATAAAGCAGCGTATTTAAAGACAGTGACCTGCCAGGGGCTCAACTGTTCTCCCATCAGAAAAGATACAGGCAGTGGCAATATGAACACAGCTGTACAACAATGCCCCGCCCCTAACCTATAAAGTCTGCATTTGCTATTGGGATCAGTACACACTGGCATGTTCAGGGTGCTCCACAGAATCAGTCCCAAGAAACAAACAGTCTCACTGCTATATATAACGTAAGAAAAATAATTGTATTAAAAATGATCAAATACATAAACAAAAAAATAGATATTTTGGGGGAACACCCTACCAAACGCATGGTGCTGCTTGTAAAGACCAACAGACAAAAAAATGCATATTACAGCGCACACATGATACATACTCCTGAGTAACTACTTATAAATTCTCCATAAAGTACGGTCACACGAAACAGACACCAAACATATACGAAGTG